>VXBU01009047.1:201971-363867 GCA_013400315.1 Bombycilla garrulus
TGTTTTTGTTTTTGTTTTTTTTTTTAAATCTTGTCACTCCCAACTTCTCATCCTTTCCACTTCTCCTTCATCTCCCAAGCTGTAGGAAAAACTGCCTCTGCCTGTTCCAGCCACCTCCTTGGGGAGTTCTTAGCTGGTCAGAGGTCAGCTTTGAAGTTCCCATCTCTAATCAGTGGAACAACATGCGCTGAGCCAGCACCAAGAACCCCTCAGAGAATCTGCTGATTTTTCTTGTTATTGTGGGTACATACAGACAAAGGAACTCACCACAGTTTTCAAAGAACCAACTCCTTAATGAGATCATACTATTAATAGTAATTGGAGGTTGTATAAACAAGCCCCCAAAGTTAGCACAGCCCTGATGCACAGAAGATATTGAGGCCTGAAATGTCACATGTGAATGTTTCTCTGGGGCATCTGCTCTCCAAAATGCTGTGGGAAGCTGAAGAGCCTTTGCACGAGCTGCATAGACCTCATTATGTCACAGATGTGAGCTTTGTGTCTGAAAGCTGTCCCCCAAAATGGTACATTCTGAGGCTCAGGTTGGGCTTTAAAGAAGTTTGGTCTAACATCATCAAATCCCTGACAGATGTTGGTTATTTTTGCTCAACACCACCTGTCCCCACCCCAGAAAACAAAACAAAAAAAACCCACCAAACCCAAGAAACAAACTGAATGTCTTAACCAAAAAAAATCCCCGAAGATACTGAAGTAAAGAAATTTTACTAGATTACTAAAAATATGTCATGTTATATCCATGTTATATGTGAGAAGAAAGAGATTTAGACCGCTTGCACTGTATAAACTTTAGGTTAAGGGGTAAATTATTCTTGGTTTTTTTTTTATTCTGTGTATCTTACAAGATTACTTTGTTTTATGGAATTTATATTTGAAAAATTTTTCATTGCGTTAATACCATATTTCTTTGCTTCCAATCACTCCTGATAAATTTGCATGCATCTAAATAAAGTACATTAAAATTGTAAAGCTCTTTTATTCCATAAAAGCTATTAGTTTAATACTGAAGAGGAAGGTGGAGGTTGGAAGAATGTTAAAGCATAGACAGGAGAATATGAGAGATTAATAGGATTTGGTGGTTTAGAAATTCTGCCTTGAAGAATAAATTAGAACAAATAGTAAAATTCAGAAATAATAAAGACTGCACTATGCTAGAAAATATATGCTGATACCTCAGTAATTTGATAATGATTTAATAAAATCATTCTTTCTGAGTAATAAACAATAAATAGCTAGAATTGGCCTTGTCAGTGTCTATCTTAAGCACAAAGGTGAAAAAAGACAGCAAAGCCTAATGTCTAATTCACTTGATTTATGATTTCTGTTGATTATATCTGCTAGAAACTTTTGGCTTATGTAGAAAGAGATGTATCATGTCAAATTGGATCTGCACATCACGCACTTTCTCAAATTACTTTCACCACGGCTATTGTGCCTGGTTGTGGTTGTAAAATTACTGCTCAGGAGATCATGTTAAGGTGTCTCTGAAAGTGCTAATCTCATTTTTTACTAGTTTTTACTGACCAGTGTACCATAATAGGAATGGAAGAAGAGCCAGACTCAGGGTGGGGTATTCTGTGAAATCTTTGCCAAGATAAAATAACATGACTCAGAGCTTTGCAGATTTGGACACGGCTTTTGATGACCTAGCACTGCAAGGGGCCAGATCGTTTTGTTTTCTTTTGCCTTTCCTCTCCTTTTTTATGTAAGGGAACAAAGTTCAGTTTGTGACTGAAGCTGGGCCGTCTTTTAGAGTCACCGTCAGCGCAGGCTGCTGTTTGGGATTGGAGCGCAGCTGCGGGTGGGATGGGCTTTTCCCTGAGGGAGTGATAGGAATGCCTCGCTCTGGTCTGAAGGTGGCACTCCAAAGCTGTGTGTGGAAGGCACTACAGTAGCTGGAGGCTCTGTTAGTTGTGGCTGTGTGGCACGCAGTCCAATCTGGCATGCTCAGGTAAAATGGGCAATGATGTATTCTGCCGCTCTTCCCTGTTCCTTGTATGCTGAGTATGGAAAGAAACCAACATAAGTGGAAGCCGCTGGCTTCAGCTTGATCTGAAGCAGCAAGGAATGTGACTCCAGCAACCCAAATGAAGTCTGAAGACAAGTGATCGATACTCTTGAGAAGTCTCTGAGATTGCAGTGACCTGGTGGCAGGCTGACTTCATCTGAAAACAACTGGGATCATCTGAACTTTGTCATCTTCTGCTTCCACAGGAACTGCCCTCAGTCTGTGAACGTGTTTGGCAATGTGAGCATGCGCAGCTCATACCTAAGAACTACTAGCACTGAAATCAGCATTAGGCAGACATTGAATCACTCTCTTTCAAGTACAAAAGTGGCATATATAAATTTTAAATAACAAGGAATGTAGCAGCCTTTCTCATTAGATTAGAACCTTGCTTTTAGAAGGACCTCAATCCACTTCATATGATGTGCAGGTAGTCTGAATTCCTGATCCTCAGGGATCCAAGGAAAATCTGAGGATCCTCAAGGGACCAAGCACCTAAGAGGTGCAAATTGGTTCAGTCCCACTTGCCACAGCAGTGCTGAGTGGATGGGCGTTTATGCTGGCACCACACCTGGGAAAATGTTACCTCCCATTGTACCTAGGCTGTCACCTGCTCATGGCCATCCTGAGGCAGAAAAAAGGAATTATCAAACCAGTCCAATACCAGGGAATCACCCTGCTGGGGTTACCAGGGCAATTTTTAAAGACTTGTATGTACTCTTCATTACACCACTAGAATTATCACAGCCAGAGAAATATTATGCATAATTGTAGTTCTGTATGGAAATTTATGGGTTGGATGTTTCTAAAATCATGGGCTTGTCCCTCCACTGCTAGCCCAGAGTGATGAGAGCTGATGAGGGAGACTGCAAAGGTACATTGGTACAAAAGTACACTGGCTGTAATTGAACTCCTTTATCTTGCCCTATGGTGAACTTTTCCAAGAATAAATAAGAAGACCACAAGC
Source organism: Bombycilla garrulus (assembly GCA_013400315.1). Taxonomy (NCBI): domain Eukaryota; kingdom Metazoa; phylum Chordata; class Aves; order Passeriformes; family Bombycillidae; genus Bombycilla; species Bombycilla garrulus. Next base: position 204,965 of record VXBU01009047.1, read on the forward strand.
TATGCTACTGGAAGCTGGTGACAGCTATAGAACACCATGCTGTGAGTTAAACATCTGCTTTATTCTTTCACCATGCTCTCTTCACCAGTAGGTGTAGGTAGTAGGAGCCACACTGTGCAACGTGATATTGTAAAAAATTACCACAAAATGGATAAGCTCATTTTAGGATAGCTTTATGCTATAGCACAGAGATAGAAATTTGTCCTGGTGTTGGAATGAATGCTATGTCTTTTTCTTTTTTTTCATGCAGAACCCTGCTTCAGTTATTGTGTCCAGGGAGGCACTTTTACTTTACGTAAAGCTATATAGATATGCTACATTTAGAAAAGAAATGCACAGAATAGAAAAAAAAAAAAAAAGCAAATGAGACTATAGGCTACAGCTTTTAAAACAGTTAGTGATTTTATTTTTCAGGAATCATGTAAATAGAGTGAAGCGGGCTAAATTCTTATTTCAGCATGTCAAGGGATGCACAGGAAAATGAAGAAACAGAAATTTGGGACATGTTATTACTGTACATAAGTCATTGCCAGTATCTAGAATACAGATAAATTGATTTGACACTCATGTTTTATGAAGTTAGTCTCATGATGTCACCAACTAACTTCTCTGTTAGTGAAATTATGATTATGGGATGTAATTGGCTGCATATGTTCACTTTTAGCAATAGGAAATGGCTGAGGGGTTTGATATTTTTAATACCATACACTTGGACTAGAAGATTTGTTAGCAGATTTCTCAGGGACATAGGAGGTCATGTTCATGTTCTCCCTTTCATGCTCAAATCAGTTCTCCCTGTTCAGAAGAACTCATATATTAGGATAAGGTCTCTCATTTGGGTCCTGATTCTCAAGTGAAAATCCTTGAAGACACAATATAGCAGTCTGGATTCAATTCCGACTCTGGTTTTATGGGATGCAGCACCAGGAAGCAGTCAAGGCTTTCTGGGCACTGTCTGTATCAGTGCAGCATGGGAGGCGCCTCTGGAGAGGTCTTCTGCCCACGGATCTGTCTGGGGACAGAGTGGATGACCTCCCCTCCACTGGTGATTTATAAGTGGGAGCCCAGTGCAAGCTTTGAAAAAATAACACACACACCTATAAGTAGGAACTATCAAACCCTATCCCAGGGAGTTTGATTTCATCTTTCTTTCTCCAAGGCCTTGCTTGTGCTGATGGAGAAAGCCCAGTGGTGGGGCACCAGACTGGTAGGGAAAACCCATGGAATTCCCTGAGCCTGTGCCCTTTGTCTGTCCCCTGCCTTTCAGCCTCTCCAGTGGCCCACAGCTGCCAGCATGCTCTCAGCGTCTTCTGCTTGCACCTGGTGTTCATTTGGCTGATGCAACATTATTTTGCAGCTTTTAGGCTNCCCAGTGGCCCACAGATGCCAGCATGCTCTCAGCATCTTCTGCTTGCACCTGGTGTTGGAAGCAGCTAGGAAGCGTGTTCATTCAGCTGATGCGACATTATTTTGCAGCTTTTAGGCTTGCTACTGGCAGTTCATTGCTCCATTGGAGTTAAAATGGGCAACCTTTTGTTCAGGTTTGGTGAGTAAAGCTGAATTTCAGTGTGCTTATCTTCCTGTCTAAATGGTTACATTCCATGGTACATGCAGCCTGTAGTGGCATTTTTGCCTGTGAGAGCTGTTTTCATTAGACAATCTAAACAGACTGTGAAACTCTTGGGATATATTTGGGGATATGTTGGGGGATTTTTTTGTGCACAGATGTGATTAGAGGGAGACCTGGTGGGACACAGGCTGGCAGTGCTAAGCTGTGCTTAGTGGAGAGACTCTCTGACCAGCAAAAGAGTTTTCTGGTTATAAGTTTCTGTGCTTTTCAGCCTCAGTGTTGTTAAAATAAGTTGCAACTGCGTGTAATGCTTTCCTGGTACTACTCTCCTTCCTGAAGCTAGTGATATGCAGCCATGAAAGCAGCCATGTATTCTGGGACAGGCCAGCTTTGATGTAAAGAGGCATATCTGTCATGAATGTAAAGAGGGCTCAGCAGCTGGAAGAGGGCTGGGAGAAGAGAAGGCAGTCATGTGTGAGGGGATGTCCCTATGGCTAAAATCATGCTGTGGTTTTTCTTGAGCCTGGGGATGTGATCTGTGCCAAGACGGTTTGAGAAGACTAGTCTGCAGTGCAGTGTTAAGGCTTTCACTGCTAAATATGTGATAAATTTCTCCAAATCCACAGAATATTTCTGTTCTAAAAGCTGCAAGATCAGAATTTTCCAAGTTGCTATGATATAAAGCATTCTACAAAAAATCTTTTAGTAACTGATACATTTTATTGCATCAGACTTTGATTTGTTTCTTTTTTAGACACACATAAAATTCAGAATACCTGAGGTCTAAAGTGGATTTTTTATACACAGCAATTTTTGCATAAAATGAATGTATTCACCTTGCATTTGCTAGGACAGAGGTAATTGAGCTGCTCCATGTGCATGAAGTGTGCAAACTCCCTTGTGCTACAAAAAGGACCACCAGACATGTTCAAGAGTGTCTTAAGGAAGAAATTGTGCCTAAATATAATGATATCTGTGTAGGAAGTGAGTCTCAGTTCCCAAAATGCAATTCTGTCTCTGGTAATGCATGTCATTTTTCACGACTGTGTTTCTGCCTGGTTCTCTTTCACTTGTAGATTACCTTGTAGCTAGTTTTGCCTTGTAGCTATTGTTTTCCATATTATTTTTTTGGAAAATAAACATTTGAAAATACTTGCGGTTTATGAAGAAACTTCCTTGACTTCTTTTTTTAAAAAAATTTTCTGACATGTTGATTGAAATGAATGGGCATGGATTTCCACCAGCCTATTGTGCTAGTAGCTGAATATTGCTATTGATGGCTTATATAAAATGTATTTCATGCTTATCTAGCTTCCAGGTTGTTGCTGTCACACAAAACCCACACAGATCTGTTATCACCAGTTAGAGGAGGGTTTGAAGACAAATGAGACAGATATGTTTTTCAGCAGATGTTGCAGAATTTGTAAGTCTGTCTTGAGAGCTGACCCTCACTGTGTTTCTCTTTCAAAGTCAGCTCAATGTTTTTGTTCCCCATAGTCTTTCAAGTGCATTTTATATGCAGCAATGCCTACAAATGGATACATCAGAGGCACCAGCTCTTCACAAATGACTCCTCCTGTTGCAAGTGCCCCAGAAGGGCTGTACCAGTTTTTGCTGGGGTAGAGTTAATTTTCTTCGCAGTGGTTCCTATGGGGCCGTGCTTTGGATTTGTGCAGAACATAGGGTTGATAATATTGAGATGTTTTCATTATTGCTGAGCGGGGCTTACAAAGAGCCAAGTTTTCTACTTTTTGTACTGCTATGCTGGTGGGGGATTTGGGGGTCCCTGAGAAGGAGGAGTCACATCCAGGGCAGGTGACCTCAAATGACCAAAGTGATATTCCAGACCATATGACATCATGTCAGTATATAAAGTTAGGGGAAGAAGAGGAAGGGGGAGGGATGTTCGGATTGATAGCATTTGCTTTCCCACATAACCATTATGTATGAGAGGGCCCTGCTCTCCTGGAGATGGCTGAACACCTGCCTGCCCATGAGAAGTTGGGAATTAATTCCTTGTTTTGTCTTGCTTGTGTGTTTTGTGCGTTTTGCTTTCTCTGTTAAACCATCTTTATCTCAAGCCATGAGTTTTCCAGCTTTTACCCTTCCTGTTCTCTCCCCAGTCTCACTGGCTGGGAGGGAGTGAGTGATTGTGGCGCTTGGTGGTTTGCTGGGACTAAACCACGACAAGAGCAAATACCTTTCTCAGCCATGAGATATTCTACAGTCCCTCTTTCTGCTTAAAATCATGTGTTTAAACCTGATTATTTTGTATTAAGGTCCATTTGGATCACTGTGGAAACCTATTTATCCTGGAAGCAGGTATAGGTGGGAGACTCAGAGTTCAGAATTGAGTTTGCAGCTTTTCTGCAGCTGTACATCATGTGGGATCAGGGATGGAGGTTTCGTTCAGTCATGGGCAAAGAAATTCAGAGCAGATTCCCCTTAAGGCATCCCAAAACAGATACCTGCCTACATCTACTTGGACTCTTGCATGTGCGCTCCTCTGTCAGGATGGCAGTGGGCCCGGAACAGCTGGATCCTCTTTGTAGGCGCTGCTGCTGTACCAGACGTGGAGTTTGGTATCTGACCTCTGTAGCCAGGCAAGTGACTCCTCATCAGCTACCACATACCTCTCTGAACAATGTCTCTTCACTCCTGGCCACACTTTCCCTGACTTCCCCTGCAGTGAGGACTGATGGGTCATTTACCAGATACATGGATTGCCTTGCAGTAGGCAGCTTGAAAAATCTCACACACCTTCTCCTTTTAAGAGACAGGTAGCATTTGCCAGTAGAGGTCTGGGGCCTTTCCAAAGAAGGTCATGCCACTGTCAGTCCATAGCAATAGGAAAACAACAACCTTAAAAAACAAAAGGAGAAAATCCTGCTTCGTTCAAAGTACAAATGGAACTGTTAGAATGCTGTGTGGATTAATTGTTGCTCAAGAATATAGATGTTCTTGTCCATAAGCAAAAGAACAGAAAGAGTAAAGTGAAAGTAAAGTGAAAAAGAAAGGGAATGGAAGAAAATTTCAGTCACACCTGAAAATACCTATTGCAATTGATTGTCTGCAGGAACACCACCATCCTTTAAAGCTATACAAATACGTGTTTGCAGGCTTCTGTCTATTAAGCCATGAAAGGTTTGTGTGTTCATTTCAACAGTGTCCTGATGCACAAAGTCAATTAAAACAATTCAATGTATGAGAAGAAATGTAGGTCAGCTTCTTCTGGGTGACCAAAGAAGATAATTTTCTGATATCTCTTTGATGATGGGGTGATGCCCATGCTCTACATATCACTGACTTTGTGTAATATTTTGGCTCAGGATTAAATTTTACTGCTGTTGAGACTTATAATCCCTCTCTCAGTTACAGAAATCAGATTTAGGTCTGCATAAGGTCCTTAAATATAAAGCTAATGTAAACACTGTAGGACTTAGTGGAAATCCTATAAAGGTATAAATCCAGTGGATTTATTTCCTGAAGCAGTAACAAGGGTTAGTTGTGCAAAAGCTACAGTTGATCCAGCATACTCACTCTATATATTTTGTAATGTGTCTTTTACAGCAGTGTTTAAGCACCTTGTCGTCAAGGAGATTCACAATGTTTAAGACAGAAGACTAGTTTCAATCCCTCCTTTGGAGACCAATGCAAAGTTGCTTTGGATGATCTCCTAGGTGGTTTCCGCTCCATACATAGGAGAAGATAGCCTGCATGACGGGATAAGAGTACATAGAAAAAGCCTGCTCTTGTTTTTCATGGGGGAAAATGGGAAAACTCCACAGCTGGGATGCTTTATACTACATTCTTCCTTCATCTTCTGCGTCTTGTGCATGATTGGATACCATTCCTCTGCAGAAGGGCTCAGAGTATTTTTGTTAGTAGTAGTTAAAATGTCACTCCATCTGATATTGTAAAAGGAGATTTTGGGAGATTTGCCTATAGTCTGTCAATGCTAAAATTATATTGAAAGGCTTCTAATAAGATTTGAGTTCTTAGTCTGGACTTCCAGTTGTGATCTAATAGGATAACTCAAATGATGCTCATGGTCCATAGTAAAAAGAAAAAGTTCTGCATCTGAACAAAGAATCTGTAGATGCTTTAAAAATTCCAGACACAAGTCAGGCGGAAGTCCAGAGCCAGGATACTGAAGTTTTCTCTGCTGGAGACATTAATGGCACTGGATCATCCTCAGATTAGAAACCCAGCCAATTAGCATCTCTTGCCTATGAAAGCTTCATTTCTGATTCATCATTGAATTATTAGAGAAAACTCAAGGATTCCTTAAAATGTAAATATAAAGTTCTTTATATTCTTTATTGCTATCAGCAAAGTGGTTGTTTGCCTGGGCCACTCCAACACAGCCAGGCGGTGCTGAGCAGTTCAGAAGTGTCATCGTTAGGAGGGTTTAAAAGACCCCTGCTTCTAAATATGCTGTTTAGGCCCTGTTTGCTTGATTTTACATTGCCCCTTTCAAATTGACATCAGTCAAGGTGATTAATGTCTTGCTGCTCTACAAATGGTTTCCACAAAATGTAAATCATGACCACATTTTCATATTATCTTCTCTTTGTGACTAACCAAAAGGAATTCTAGTAAATTTACAAGGCCAGCATTAATTTATTTTCCTTCTTAGCCAGGGAAGTGGTTTATTTTGATTTTTCTGAGTAACGTACTTGCACACTTTGCATTAATATTCACTGAGACTAGGTGAATGTCTCAACTCTAAATATTACCAACCTGTATTTCTGAAAAATTAGAATATTACTTCAGGGTTGGAAGAGTCCTGGCTGGATTGATATTGAGATTAGACACGGATAGGCAGCCTCTCTTTGGAATTACATTTAAGTAGCTATTTGGTTTTTGATACTGTTGGTAACAACTTTAGTCCTGTAATAGTAATAATATTTTCTAGTGACATGTCACTATTAATTTCTGTTATTAAAGTATGTCTATTCCACCTGTTTTAATATTCCAATTTAAATCATAACTTCTGCAGCCACAATATGCTTAGGGGTTACTAATAATTTCAGTGAAAACTTCTAGTAGTTGCTGCACCTTTCTGTTGGGTTTTCTTGTATTTTAAACAAGTATGCTAATAGTAACGTTACTTAGGTCTTTTTCTTTGTCAGCTTTTTTTGGGGAGGTATATCACACACCATTGACCAGAAATTTTCTAATTAAATTTTCTTATTATTGGTTTTCTCTTAGCTTGCACAGCTTGTCTTTTAGTTGCGCCTCTAGCCCCAGTACATTTGTGAAAAATTCAAGCTGGAGAGCAATATTTGTATCTTCCTGCTATTCACTTAAAGAGAGGAATTGAATTAGTCCTTGGTCTTCAATATGCTGGTTTCAAAATGACCATAAATGGATGACTATGCATAAATGTCATCATCTCGTGAACATGTAGAAACTCCAGATTGTCACAGACAGGGTCTTCTTGTCCCAACAGCAAGAATTATGTTTGTATAAAGTGGAAGGTTGCCAAAATGCAAATAATTCTTAAGTCATGAACTACAACAACATGGCAGATAAAAAAACTCTCTGAGCAAATTATTTAAATAAGCAGTAAAATTAGAAAGCGATCCTTCATTCTTAAGTTGTAAAACTTCAGTATATTATCAACAAAGTAAATTATTTATTTCCCTGTCCATTTATATTTGGCTAAGTAATTATTCTAATCCCCTTTCATTATTCAAATGGTGTATTATAAACTGAATCCATTACAGTCCTTTGTGACTGATGTATTTTACACGTTGAACTTTGCTGAATAATTTTCAGGAAAGGTTCTTCTTAAATAGAAATATGTACAACAGGTTCTCCTATCCAAAAATCTTTTAAAGTATCAGATTATATAACTCAAAACCAATCTAAAACAAGAATTTTGTTGAAAGAGCGTCTACTGGATGTCTTGGTGGCTTTGCCTCAAACCTTTTGTAGGGTTAAAAGAAAGCCTGCCCCTCAGGTTTTCCAATAATGAGCATTTTTTCCTGTTTCAGGCTCTTTCAAGTATTTCACAACGTGTAGGCTCTTAATACATGTTCTTTGTATTTGGCAAAATGTAGGAAGCCCCTCCCTTGCCCCAGCTCATGCTGAACATGTACATTCCAAAGTCTAGATTCTTTTTTTCCCCTCTTGGTGACTTTGATCTTCACAGCAACCATTGAACAAGGGAGTTGGACTACATGATATTCAAAAGTCCCTTCCAACCCAAGCTATTCTATGATTCAATGAAATTAAATAAACTTAGGCAACCCACTGGTTGCTTCAAGTAATCATCACAGAAGTCCTTTGGGCTTCTACTTGCAACTCCTTATAACATTCTAAACCAAGATCATTATTAAAAGAAAAATATTTCTTTATTTAATTCCTAACAAATTGTATATAATTATAGTCTATTTTCACTGCTAAAGAATAAATTTGCAGCATTAATTCACTCTTCAAAATTTCCACGCCTCCAGGCCAAGTGGCTATAAATCATAGTGCACAGGGGCTGGGCTGACTGAGGCAGCTTCTGACAGGGCCATTCTCCAACTGATACCATGTAAATTAATTAACCCTGGAAACTGTATCCATATTGCTTACCTTTAATAGCCCCAATTGGATACATGTATGTCTCATGTGAAACAACTCAGTGAAATTGAATAATTTGTGGACATTTCATACTTCGACCTACATGAACTGGTAACATTACAAATCCTTAGTTTTCCAAGCATTCTCCCACAAAAACGAGTCAGAATAAATATTGCTTTGTCTTCTCAGGTTTGGCAGGTGTGCTCAAGTCGGATTATAGCAACTGCAATTAATTATCTCAGTCTCCCTGGACCAATATCCTGTGCTTGCTGTCACTGTTTTCCTCACTGTTGTTTGAATAATATGATGAATTTGATCCATCCTTCCAAAAAATAAGGTTCATAGAAAATAAGTAATTTGCACTGGGCATCCCGTAGTTTCAGACATCTGGCCACTGTGGTTGGAATCAGGAATCACTATTGTTACTCCTAAAGAAAAGTTCCTCAAATACACCTAAAAATGGTCCCAAACTTTTGTTCCAACAATGCCACAGCTATGGCCAGAGGCTGACTTTTAAAAGTCAGATTTGTCTTGTCTTTGTATAAAACATACAGAACTCCCTGTGAGGACATGTGTAATTATACATCTCTTCTAACAACACTTCATTCTCAAGTAGAAAAATCACAAGTATATTATCAATTTAGTAATCCCTCGTTAGCATCCTAATGAACTGAAAAATGTCTAATGACATTACATTTATTAAGAACAAAAACGCTGCTACCTCAATCTCTTGATAAATGTGTCTTAAACAGAATGTCCTTCACAAATCTGCTCAGTCTTGCTGTCTGATAGATATATGGAAACTTAGGAAATGTAAAGTTATTTTTTGATTGTACTTAATAAATAACTTCATGTGCAAATGGAGAAAAACGTTGAACAACAGTCTACCTCTTCTTTCATGCAATTTTACTAATTAAGAGAAAGTTGTGAAATGCCTAGGAGTAAATTTTTCTAGCCTTTGTGAAAGCATATATAGGGCATATGTGTCTGTGAACTCCACATAGTATTTGTATTTAGTCAATGTTAGTAATTTGTCAGAAGTGAGGCTGTGGGAAAGCACATGAAACCTGCTCCTCCAGGGTTTCCCCCCTCCTAGGCTGACCAGCTGATGAATGGTGATCAGAAATCAGACTCAGAAAAAGAAAAGAAGCTGCAGCTGCCACAATGCAGGAGATAAAAAAAGCCCTTCCACAAATAACTCAGCAATTGTCTTGAATCAGCTGTATTGGGAAGTGTTAATTGGTAAAACAAAAGGCTGTGGTTTTCTGGTGAGTTATTTTCTACTCTGCTATATGAGAGATGTGTTCCTGACAGCCCAGGACCACAGCCTTCCTCTTTGGGGACTGAGTGATGACTTGCTCTCGCATGCACCTTCAAGAGGGATTGCAGGGGGACAACAAGGTCAGCTTTGGAATACTGGGCTCTCTTGGGTGCTGTAAGGGATCTGAATAATCCAAGCAGATACTTGACTAATCCAAGCAGATACTTGGGGCAGAGGATGGGTCATTTACAGCAAAGCAGAGGAAGAAGTGCTGTGGTTTTTGACAGATAACTGTTCCAAAGTCTGAGTGTGAGTCAGACAGGCAGAAAGGGCAAGCTTCTCACTTTACAAAGTTGTTTTCTGGTGGAGTAATATTTTCTTGACGAAGGCACATGCTGTGCTTCCCACCTGTTGGAAGGACACGGCACCTTAGTGCATCCACCACACAGACATCACCTGACACCTGCAGATCCTGCTGGCTTGAGGCCTCTGGAATGTGGGTATTTCTGTAGAGGACTTTTTACAGAAAAACATAGCAAGGGATTTCTCATCTTCTTTCTTGGAGGAGAAGAGTGTTGGTTGTTAGAAGGTGTTATTTTTACAGTTCTGGTGTGTCTTGCAGATTTTGGTTCTTGGAACAACTACATCTGTTCAGCTGGCACCATGTAACTCCTCTACCATTTTTCACCCACACAGCTGAAGTTATTGGTCTTCTTGCTGTGAGTACATAATCACTTTCAATGAAGTCTATTTTTGTTTCTGTTCATTCCTATCTGACATTTCTGTTGTTGTCTGTATTCTTATTTCTCATGCAAAGAAATAGAAAACATCATAGTACCCTGCAAGGAAAAATATTTTGTCTGAGTAAAGTCTACAACAAATGTAAATGACAGGTATGTGCTGTGGGAGGATGTGAACGTATTAGGAATGCCACAAATTATCTATTTCTTCTATTTTGACCTGGGATCTCCTGCAAGATTTCAGTATCAGAGTACAAATGCTTGAGGATTTGAGCCATAGTTTTCAGCTTTCTCTCATTCATTGCAGTAAGAGTCAGGATTCTTTCCTACATTGATTTTAATTCACTGCATCAGCCTTGTGCCTGAATTATACACCTGAGTGTCTGGTTTTTCAAGGCTTGGATCTCCTAAAGATGAGTGGAGCAGGTTTGGAAAACATTACTGTTCCAAATGTCTTTACACCATACAAAGATAGATTGTCCTTGTATTATCCCACCTTCTAGTGATGTAATACAAGGAATGGAGCCAGCTGCAGGAGCAAATTCACTGTGTAAAGTCAGTGAGGCAAGAAACAGCTACTTTTCATTTTCTGATGAGGGCCTGGAAGTCATATGCTGAACAGAGAAGAGGCAAAGCCAGATTATGGAGTCACAAACACATATCCTGGAGCAGGGCTTGTGCTGGAGTCCTGAGACTTCCTGAGGACTCTCATCTTGAGCAGGGGGAGCATGAGAGTATGGGAGGGACTGTTCCTCAGAGGTAGAGAGTGATACCAAAAGCCAGAATGGGTATTTGTTCCACATGGCGTGATGCTTTGCACGGCGGACCTCCAGCTGGCCTCAGGGCACAGTGGCACTTGTCAAATAAAAACTAAGAATAATTTTTTCCACGTCCTGTTCAATGTAGAGATTTCCCCATAAGACTTCCCTGTGATGTGAGGAAGAAGCAGAACAATGCAGGCCAGGAGGACTCTCTCAAAGAGGTGTGAGTGATACACTGACATTTGCGTTCAGCCACATTTGTCCTGGCACTAGTGTACACCCTGCATTTGGATTCGCATCCAAGGAAACAGCGTTTGACCTCTAACTGCTCCAAAGGGATTGCTTCATATTCTTCCATGCCTCTTACTCATGATTTTTGTATTTAGTATGGCCACACACTGAAAAAAAAGCTCTTTCAGTCACATAGATCTCCTCCCTCAGTCCACTCCCTCCTCCTGGAGTATGCTGTGCCACATATTTGGGTGAATTCTGTGGAGGGATTTTCTGCGTTTGCTTGCTGACATTCTCTGAACACAAACCCATGGATTTGTAAAACGTACTTTTTGAATATATTCACGTGCTGCTGACACCACTGTTTTGGCCAGCAGCCCTTTTCCCATGACAGCATTAGGGAGCTCTCCCTCTGTGCAGCTTCACTTGAACTTTGTTCGCTACCCTAAATGTCAAAAGCAGGGAAATTCACTTCTGGGATGAAAGGAATGGGCTAAGACATAAACCAGGGTAATTATGTTGATCTGCATGGGGACACACTCTTGTGTAATTTAGGGAGAGGATGAATACTTCATTGACCTTTACTCTGATATCTGCTTGTTTATCTGCATTAGATAATCAGCCAATGGCTATATCTCAGCCTCTGCAAACAGCAAGTTCTGTCAGCACTGCAGATACCATTTGTTAGGGAGGGAGGGGAGGAAGGGAGGAAGGAAGGTAGATAGATAGATTACCTTTTCATTACTGCTTTCAGGGATGCCTCACTGCAGGGCCTGCTTTCCTCTGCCCTAGATGTTTGGAGCTTTTATACCCTTGTCCAGATTTTTATCCTATGGCAAAACTCTGCCCTGAACAAGTTTCCAAGCATGTTGCACATTTAATGAGACTGACAGCAGTCAGCTCTAGGCATAAAGACAGAAATAGCAGATCCTTATCTGAACTCCTGTGAACTGGGTGGGTGAAAAGCATTTTGGTCTGGGTCGTAGATGAAGCTTCCAACAAGTTCCAGCTTGGTTTCTATAAGGCTAACTTAGTCCTAGCATAAAAAGAGAAATATTCTTTAACTACAGCTTTTGGAATTTTACCTCTGTTGTTACCACAAATGCTGGTATAGCTAGGCCTTTATTCTTATAGTTGCAGAGAGTACAAAGCAAAGCTGTCCTATGCAACCAGTTTCTCATATCATTAGTACCAGCCTGGCATGAGAAGGGTGTCTTCTTTTGAATTTCTTGGCCCAGTTAATGTAGTTTATTTCACACTTGGAAGACCTGGATGCTAAAACTTAGCATGGGAGAAATTTAATTTCAGGCTTGAACACAAAATGTAGTATCTGCTTCAAATTTCTAGTTTGCTTTAACTTGTACTCAGCAGCACTGACTAGACTACTGAAAGGACCTTTTTTCTTGGTGCTCCCCTTACTCCTACTTAGGAAGAATTTGATACAGAATCCTAAACACAAATATCTCACAAATGCTGAGGTAAGTTGGACCCGGCCCCAACGTTTTCAGAGCCTTTTTCTCTAAAAATAAAAAACTTCCCTTTAACCTACACTTTGGAGAATTTTGCACCCTGTTTAACTTGATTGACCTATTATCCTGCCCTGGTAGGGTTTCATTTCTCTACTGAGTTCTGCACAGTCTTTTTTCTGTACTTCATATGGGTTCTTTGTCCAATCCAAAGACCACAAACACCTTATGAGGATGTCTTCATGGACTTCAGGGACAGCTTACATTAAGCTCTGACATGTGTTTCCATGTGCCTTTGTGTTGGTTTGAAAGCAAAACCAGTGAGACTCCAAGTCAGAAGTACAATTTAATAGGAAGAAGTAATATACCTGTGGTAAATTAAAGCATGTTTTGTTCACTAAGAAGGACAAATCACAATGACAGAAAGTTAAAGTCATTGTAAGATAAACCACAGGGACAGAAAACAAAAGTCTTTAGATTAAGATAAAACGCATACGTAAATATGCTGTTGCTCAACAAGTACTTGCTCAAATAAGCTTTGAGTTCCAGAAATCAGAACAGGAACACCAAATAAGGAAAGAAGACACCTGAGGAAGACTACCAACCTTCATCCAAGGACCATCAGGACGCAGGATGCGACCACCTAGCAACAGTAGGAAACATACGCAGAGTACAACTAAAAGACACGTCAGCAGGAAATGGGACTGTATAAAAGACGGACTGGAACAGGCTCTTGGTGTGGCAGTGGTGGAATTAGATTCCCTGTCACCCAGCACTGATTTGCTTATGCCTTGCTTGCTATAATTAATAAATTTCAATTTGACCCAAACTTCAGAGTGTACTGCAATTTATCACAACACATACAAAAGAAAAACAACCACTGACAGAGTCAGAATACAACCTGACACCCTGCTAGTTAGGGTGGTGGTAGCAGTCCAGATGAGGGGTCTTGCTGAAGCGGCAATCCTGTAGACAGGTCTGGTAGCTCTTGTCCTCTGGAAACCAGTGGGTAAGGGCTGCTTGTTCTGTCCCAATCCCCACATTATATCCAGGTGGGAATGCTTGGCTCCTCCCCCTGGGCGGAGCATCTCACAATGGGCTGATGTCATTCTATGAGTCATGTGGTGGGTCCTTAATTGCCCATTAAACAGGAAATGGCTCCCGGAGGGAGTTATCTATGACTCATGGGGCAAGGCATCGATGGCCCATTAACAGGAGATAGTCTGGGGGAGGAGGCAAGGAAAACACTGCCCCTCCTGATTTCAATAGTTCATGAAGATGGAGATAGAATACAGACTTTCTGTCACATTGTAACCTAGGACAGCCTTCAATCAGGGGTTTTGGCAAAGTTATGAAGAAATTTGGTTCTCTCTTACTAACCTGGATTCGATTTGAGTCACCCTTTGCTTCCTTCTTCCTGTGCTGAAATGTTTGATAACTTATGGATGTCCTCCCAAACATCGATAACATTTCTTTCAGAAAACCTTTGGTAACATTCTGATTGATATATAGCCACTAGCTAAAAAAATGACACATTTTTCCTGGACTCACTCCAACAGCTTTGATCTAGAAACGTAAGAAATTTGCAGATGTTTTGTAATAGGAAAAAGAAAGATATTTTACAGTATGTTTAGGAAATATTGCCCAAAATGAACTGTTACACACTACAGTGGAGAGAATATATGCAATACCAAATACAGAGTGAAGCTGAATTATTCGTGGAGAAAGGAAATTCCCTGCTTATTTTTGGGTATGGAAATATGAATGAACGTAAGGTTTTTAAATAAGTTGTATGATTTCAGTCCTCACCTGTGGTGACTATCATGTCTTGATCTCTTTTGGAAATGCCTTGTCTTTTCCATTTCTTCCTCCCACAGTATATTATTTTAGTATTGTTGCTGTCAGCTTCTCATTCTGATGGCATTTGCTGCTTCTCCCAAACTTAAGGTGAGCAGAATTGCAATTGAGCAATTAAATATCCAGCACCTTTGCTTGGTGTGCAGTGGCAAGGACTGGAGGCTACCCAGTGACTGGTGGGTAAACATTTTCAATACCACCACAGGCTGCACAAGTCTATTTTCATAGCCGAGTCTGTAATCCCTTGGTTCCTCGAGGTGCTGGATGCCATTCTGAACATTTTCCCATCACAGGGTGTGCCTGTGTGTGCTTGTGTGTGCATGGTGCACATACATGTGTATTCATAGCCTACAGAGCACCAGGGCTCACCTTGAAGCAGGGATTATCGCTCTTCTCCTGTCTTTGAAAATACGATGGCACCATGATGAGTTGATAGAGACGTTATGGTCTGATGGGAGTTTTTCAGTCTCAAAATTGGTACAGAGACTACTTGAACTCATCTATATGTTTTGTCCTTCCCCCTCTGCCACGGCTTCTCTTTTCTCTTCTTTGTGACAACCCGAACAGTTTCATTCCCTCTCCTCCCACTTTAGCTTGCACTGTAACAGCTCTCTGGGCCTAATTGCTGGGTTTGCTTCCTTCCTATCCTTGTCTCCTTCCTCTCCTCCTAGCTCAGCTTCTGGCTTAATAAATACACTTACTACCAGATGTTTCCATTGTGCAGAAAGGAACTTCTACACACCTGCATGGGAGGCCTGTCTCCTTGCAGCAGGGAAACCTGTTTGTCCAGGCATGGTATTAACTACACTGAAATATATATGCAGTCATTGGATTTCAAATACGAGTATCTGCAAGGCACCGTTCTGGAAGTTAGGTTTGTTGTTCTTGTTCTGCTTTTTCTGACAATCTACTGTCAAAAAGACAGCAGAAAATCACCTTCAACCACACTTACTGTTCCATGCAGGAGTTTCCATAAGCCTGAGAGTGAGGGAGTTGCATCCATGGGGACCCTCTGAAAAGCATGTGGAGACTGGAAAATGCAGCCTTCAAGATAAGGCTGTTTAATACCTGATCTGAGAATTGTATAATCACCTCCCTAATTTAAGGCAGACTTCAAACACCTCTCTATTTAGCATTAAGGTGCTGCTTTCTCCTTAATGCTCACCTTCAGGCTGTTGACAAAACATCCAAGGCTGTTGATGTACACTTTTACTCTGTGTTTGTTGCCTAGCTGGGGATGTCAGGTCTAGGACAGAGCCTGAGGTTGTGTTTTTCATTACATTCTAATCTGCTGACTTTTCTGTGTGCTGTGCGGTCCCCCAGAGCCATTTCATGGCTCCTCCAGGTTTTATTTCCCAACACTTAGCCTATTTCTCTTTGGATGGATTTCTCTGTTCCTGTAGCCCACAAACCACTTACTGTTTACGTACAACTGGCTGGCACTTGCGCATGGCAGCAGTCTCCAGGGCAGGGAATGAGCCAGCCAGCAAAAGGAGGTGTCCCCACGGACTGCTCACAGGAGCCAGAGGAGCATTTCAAGGCTCACTGTGCTCCTTGCCTGTCACGTTTGCAGGCTCTGCAGGTGCTGGGCTGTCTCAGGGAGCTTGAAGAGTGGACCAAGCAGGTGACTATGCCAGGTGAAAAGAGAATTATACCTCCTAAAGTGAGCATAAACTGATGTTGCCTCTAGTGTTACGGTCATAAAGTTAATTTTCAATTAAAAAATAACAGCAATAATGTGGACAACAGTGCCTCTGGGAATGTGGCTGCTTTTGCTGTATGCTGCCAGGCAAACAGCAGAGGGAAAAGCACGGCGAAGCTGGCCTAGGTTGTACCTTCTTGCTAAACTGACGTGAGGTGGCAGTATTTCAAAATTCAACTGCAGCACCAGAACTGCTCAGGCTCTCCACTTGTATCCTCCTACTGAGTAGAGATCATCAGTAACAATCTTGTGTAAAGGGTCATCTGCCTCCTGGTTTTCCTTAGGGTTTACTTAATAAGCCTCTAAAATTGTCTGATTTTGGAGTCGTTCTTGAATATAAATATATTTGCTATAATTTCAGGTGTAAGTTTATGGCAGTCTAGTAATGTAAGCTATTTTAATATGAGAAGGCCTATGCTGTTTTTTCTCATGTCAAATTTAGAGGAACTTAAGCTCACACAAATAAAGCCACTCCTACAGCACTACAATTGCTCAGTTGGAAGGTTCCAGTACAATAAAATATTGATATAATGGGCAACTTGTCTTATGACAACAATTTTCTCATATCTGCACACTACCACATTCTCAGGGAGATGCTGTAACACATTTGTCTTGAGCATCACCCTCGGTGCTCTGTGAGATATGGGGCATCACAGTGGGAGATACATCAGACAGCTCCGGTTCAAAGGGCCAATAGCTCTTGGTGGCCCCTTGGGGGCAGGCTGGCTTGTAGGGTGGTTTTCAGGATGACTCGTAGGATAATTTATGGGGCAGTCCTTGTAATTGCAAGGCAGCATCTCTGTCGGTCTCTCCCTTTGTGACTGTACAGCAGGGACGCCAGGGGTTGTCAGACCACGCCAGCACAGCCTGACAGCAGAGCCCTGCAGCAGGAGGCAGGCTGTGTCATGGGGACACTGAATATGCAAGCCGTGTTCCCAGCCCTAGGGAGGTGTGAGACTGGAGTCCACAGAATCCAACTGCTGGAACTCAAGCCTGCACTCAGAGTTCAAAATTTGTCACCACAGGGTCGTGTCAGAGTCCTACATATGGCATAGCTTGCAATGAGCAGGAGCCTTAGGTGCTGACGGACTAACCCCCACCTTGTGATCCTTTGTTTTAAAGACCCCAGCATCAGGGAAATTTTCTTGAGTAACTGTTTTTAAAGTTGAAATCCCCCGGTGAGAAGGACATATATACTGACTCTGGAGAAGTTCTTTGCTGGGTAACCTTAAGTAAGGGAGGGGCAAAAATTCAGGGTACTATAAGATCTTTTCTAAAATAGTCTAGCATTGCAAATTTAAATCAAGTCTTGCTGGCTAAGGAGGCTGTTTGACTTGTAAATCAGTTTCTGTTTACAACTGCTGGTGACAGATCCCACGCTATTAAAGATGATGTCATTTCATAGTGAAATGTCTGTTTCTCCCATGGTAAAGATGGATCTGTCATCCCAGATCAGACTTTTGGCTCATCACATCTTGTTTTCTGCCTCCAGGGATGGACAGTGGATAGCGCTGTAAAAATCAGCAGTTCTCTTGCTCCTTTAAAATTCATGTATCCTGTGAAACAAGAATATTTGTCTCGCCACCTGCACATGATCAATTAATGCCCTAATGGATTAAGCTCCACTGCACTTTGAGTGTCTTGCATCAAGTCAGATCTTGCTGAGAGTAAAAAACATACTGAATTTGTATTAATTTCCATGGAGCTGTACCGCCAAAGATTTACGTGCCTGGTTCCCTACTTGTCTACAGTGGATATGCAGGGCTCCCCTGGAAATAGCAGCTAGGAGATTTTTATTAGGAGCCTTTGTAAGAATCACTTAGGTTGTAAGAGTTTTCTCATAAGCATGTTGAAGAATGGGTGGAAAACAAGAATAGCGACACATGATTTAGTCAATGGTTAATGAAACATACTCCATTGATTCAAAGACAGCATGCTATTAATGCCCTCACACACCCCCCAAAGATTCAGAGGGAAAAGACTTTTTTTTTACTTCTTGTCCTTCACACTTCAGAGACATTACAGTTACATCCACATCCGACCACTGCACTGAGAATTTGGGCCCTGGTCGTTCTGCCACTGTTAAAGTATTTGAATCTAAACCATGTTTCAGTATACATTTAGGCTCATTGTTGCTCCTCTCTGTATAGAAAACTAATGTTCCAGCTGGTTCTAACCCTGATTAGTTACTATCCCAGTCACAAAGGGACTTACACCTAGCGCTGTGCATAAAAGACACCCAGAACACCTAGGATAGCTTTGAAACACAGTCCTTAGACCCAGCAAAAGATAAGAGAAAACCTAGACCAAAACAAATTGTAAACCAATATACAAATAAGAGAATAAGCAAATTGGAAAAAGGGAAATGGAAGTGGCACTTCAAGGCAAAATCCTTTCAACAAGACAGCTGATATCAACACTCTGTGTCTTGTGGATGCAGGCAGCTGATGAAATTATGCACTGCTGAGAAATATCATTACTCTGGAAAAGAAATAAAGATTAATGCTCAGAAATGAGGAAAAGGCTGGAAGTCTCTGGTGACTGAAAAATGAAGAACAGCATCATTTAGGCTTTGCTCGTTGTTGTTGTTAACTCTCCAGGGAGACCCGGGCTGTGCGCTTTGTAAGCTTTATTGGAACTGCATTGGCATTAATCATATGCCTGAAGGCAGCATGGCATGTTGTTTGGCAAATGATGCTATGTGATATAATGGGAAGGAAGAATTTTTTTAATTCTTCCCCCTTTCATAATGTTAACCACATACAGACTTGATTCCGATCTCACACTGATTTTATATAGTGATTTAGCTGATTTATGCTGTCATGTAACAGAAAGCAAGGGCAAGGTGTTAGGGTGGATATGTACATAACCTGTCATCACTTATTTGAAAGCATTCTGTGCACTGCATTTTAATAATGCTAATGATTTTTGGTTAATTACAAAACTGAAAAAAAAATTGAGAAGAAATCAAAATGAAATAAAAATCTTTTTCCTGAAGAAGACAAACTTGCTTGTGCCACAGAAGAACAAGGCTTTATTCATTGTTTCCTCTGTTCATGCTCTATGGTATCAGTTTACACCATTATGAAAGGTGACTTACATCCAAGAGGTTTGTTAGAAAAAAGGAGGCATAATTCAATGCTGTGTGTCCCAGGTCATTCCCAACAGGAAATATGGAAGCAGCTCTTCTGCTGCCCTATAAAGGGGAGTTTGGCCAGGCAAGTCTGGTCTGCGTGGGGCCCTTGTCCTCAGTGCCAGAGAGTGGTCCTTGATCTCTTTGTTTGAAACTAATCTGGATATGGACCTGATGAGCATAATTGAGGAACATAGCTCTATCTAATCAGGAGTCACAGATTTTTCTCTCCTGTCCCACTGTTGATGTCTTTACAAAATAAGCTGGGAAGCCCATGGATAAATCAGGACAAGGCTGTATTTCAGTTCTGTGGGGGCAGGATGCTCTGGTACAAGCCCAGAGATGGAGGCAGCCTAATTAACTTGAAAATTTTGATTATTCAAGGCTCATTTACACCAACTGAGTAATACACTGCTATGTTGTTGTTTTTTTCTGGATTACAGTCATTGGCATCAGCCAGCAGTTGAACAGGTAGTGGCTAGAGGCTAAATGGTATTACTACAATTCCTGCTCCCAAATTTTTGAATCCAACAGCTAAAGTGTGACTCCACTAGTTTTTGCCGTTGATGTCTCTCCACCAGCAGCAGACAGGCCTCTGGGACCTGCATTATGTGCAAACTCCAGAATTTTTCAGGTATTCCTGCATTGTCCTGTCTTGGTTTGAAACATGTCCATAAGACAATTCCTTAGTTCTTCAGTGCAGACATAGTTCTAACTCACAATGCAAAATTCTGCTGATGCTGCAAAGTGACAGGGCACACTTCTCTGCTCTTAGATGTCTAATTGCCTTAATCCATCAGAAATAATAATTTTCCAAGCAATGGGATATGATACCACCAGGGAAGAATAATCAAATATTCTTATAATTACACAGGGAAGCCGTCATGAACCCTGCCCAAAGGACTTGGAGACAGAGCTGGGCCCATTCTTATGGTTCCTGAGGAAAACACAGCCTCCCTTGACATGAAAGACCTAGGCAGAGAACAAGTTTTTTGATAAGATTGTGCAGGCCACTTTGTCAAAATCACCATTTTTTAGTATATCCAAATTTCCAGTGCAAAGGGACCATGATCACAGGGCACCAGAGACTGTTGCTGTACTAAGCCCACTCCCAGCATACAAAAACCATCCTTTCAGAATATGTAGAAGTGTTTTTGCGCTTTTTCCCAGCACGTCTACTCTACACAAAATTAGCAGTGAATAAAAGTAAGAAAATAAATTTTTGAAGTCCGGATCTCTTTGGTCTTATGACCAAAGAAAACTTTGCTGCTGCACTTAGAAGAATGTTTCTATCATGTTTTAGGGAACCTTGAAGAAGTTAAAAGGCACACAGTGGTGACATCTTTCATGTCCTTTTGTAAGAGATGCTTTGGTTACCGGGAGTTCAATAGTGCAGGACATTTTTAAAAATGCCAATCAGAGCACTATATGTTCTATGCCTGAGAGAAATTAATTTGGTCCCCTTGGCATTTTGTCCTCGTTTGTTGCTCTGCCAGGCTTGGCACTCTTCTTTCAGCTTTCCCTCCCTTGGAGAGGACCATCCCTGGGCATGGCTGCCAGTACATCCAGCTGGGAGACTGCAGCACGAGCAGTACCTGAACAGCAATGGGGGGGAACCAGGCTCCCACAGGTCAGCACCAGGGAAACCCTAGCAGGCTGGAGGGGAGGTGCAGGAGACAAAGCCTCAAATTGCACCTGGATGTTCAATGAGAAAATGGGATGAAGCAAAACAAAGGTTTGGAGTCATCTTTTCAACAAATTCAGATATTTTTTGCTATTCTGAACCAGAGTGACTGTGATGTGCAGATTAGAGCTCCATCAGTTGCTTCATACAGATGAAAAGGTGTGTGTATACAGCTTCAGTCTTGTCAGATGAAGGCAATTATTGGATTTTACTTGATTTGTTTGGTGCACTTGTTTGGGTTTTGTTTGGTTGGGGGTTTTTAGCTTATGGGTTATCTTTTAAAGATTTCCCCCATAAAACACGAGAACTGCAAACTTCCTCTTTGCAAGAAAAGAAAGCCCTGACTCTGATACATTCACAGGACTCCAAGTGAATGGGCTTTAAGGGAAGGGGGAAAAAAGATTATCATAAGATTGAGAAATGAATTACAAACACTGAAAACTTTGGAAGGAATATTTTTCTTTAGCTCAGTAAACAATAAACCTCTGCTTGTTTAATCCAAGTATTATCAGTAAGTACCTGGGAACCATAAAGTATACAGCCTGCTCCTGTGAGTCAGGATGTCTGCTAGGCACTTCTCAGGAATATTTACCTCGCAAGCTCTTTCCAAGGAAGCTATTAACATTGATTTCAATGTGCACAGTGGTATTGCTTTTGCTCTAACAGAACTTTATTGTTTGACACTTCGCTCAGACAGCTTTTCTGCTTACATGCATTTGTCCTAACAGCAAGCTGCAGACTCAACGGGGGGGGAGCAGCCTTTCCCTTTTTCAGCACTCTCTGTGTATATACTGAATGAAACATAATATTCTTAATAAATAAATCATGCAGTGCAAGATATGTGGGGAGCAGGAACAAAGGAAGAAAAAGGCCGGGTTGGGTTTGGCTGGCAAACTTCAGAGCATGCTGGCCTAGCGTCTTTCATCGCTGAGGATTCATACAGCTACTTCTCAACCCTTCATACATATGCAGGCTTGTATTTGTGCAGATTGCAAAGAAAATAATTTAAAATGTAAACAGCCTATAAATTCCTTGCTGTCTAAGAATATCTCTCAGAGGTGCAAGCTGCCCTGCCAGAATAACAGCTCTGAATACTAGCACTTACAGACTTCCAGAAGTATGGCTATCTCTAACAAGTGCATGCTTGCTGTACCTTTCAATTCTGGCCCTGTCACAAAATGTCACGTCTACTGGACCTGAAGCATCCATGGGCCCTGTCTGAGGAGAAAAAACACATGAAAAATGATGTGGGCGCTTTCCGGGCTGTGAATTGTTTTTTCAGAAGTGCTGAGCATCCAACAATGCAAGGAGTCTTCCCTTCCGGGTACAGCAAACTGAGGATGCTCAGAAGGTTTTTGCTTCCACACAGACAGCCAAACGCAGAATAAGCTGCAGGCCAGGGGACAGTGAGCAGCTGTGCCATGGCATGCTGCTCTGTCAGTGCCACTGTAGCTGCTCCAGAGCCCCTCTGAGTGAGCTCCAGCTGGAGCAGCAGGTTCTCGGCACCCCCAGGTGTCCTGGCAGCTCAGTGGGCATGAGTCGCACTTGCTGGTAAAGTGGTGCTTGGGCATCATTTTAGAACAGGTCTTTCACAGAGACATTTTTGATATTTCCATGCTGTAGTTTTCACCATGTGCAGCAGTCAAGCCTGAGATTTTTGGGAAAAGGATCAGTATGGTCTAAAAAAACAAGAAAACAAAACCTTTAGGACAGCTGATTGTTGTTCTGCTGATGTGCAATTTCATCAACTAGTAACAGCAAAATACTGTTCCATATTAAATGTGGATGGTTTGGAGAAGATTATGTTCTTATCACTCCACAGAAACACAGAATGATAAAATTCCTGATTCTTTTTCTCTGAAGAGAATCTTTTGGGCTAGACCCAAAATTGCATTCTGCCTTTTTTGCATGTCTCAATCTCTCCTGCTGCTAGTTGTTGAAAATGAAGGTGAGACTGTTATTTCTAGTGTTTTCTTGTGGGTTCTGCACTGATATCCAAAGTGTTTCTGTGTCCAGACTTCCCATACTGTTGTTTCACAATTGTCCACCCGCTCCTTGTGGGTTAAACAATGTTTTTCCTATGAGTGTTTGGAATTTCTGATGAAAGAGGGAGCAGCAATGTCCATTACTGTTACAAGAGTGACATTTTTACATTTGCTGACATTTCCTTCTGTATGCCAATATCCCAGAGCCAAGTCAAACAGCCCCACCTCCTCTTGCCATTCTTGCTGCTGACAGCTCTTCCCAGTTCACCTAGTGGTCATGCATTTCCGGGCAGTGCTGTGCTTCCACTTCGTGGGACAGTCTCACTCTCAGCCCCTGTTACAGGAGTCAGCTCCTCCACCCCAAGCCCAGGTTGTGTGGCCCCTACACTTCCCTCTCTCACGGTGGCTGTGTCTGCCTGCAGTGAGGCTTCACCCCCGCAGTGAAAGGAGCAGCCAGAAGATATTTGTACCATCAGAGCCACCTTTTTCAAAACATGCCTCCCTTATCACTCAGCTGGAGAGAACAAGGTCCTTGGGTGAGATAGCACAGCAAAGCTGATCTGAGTGACCCTTCTATGACATCTGCTTCTCCTTCCCCACAACATCTGAGTTGCCAACCCTTTCACCCATCACAGTGATGGGAGCAGGCTTTACCTGCTACATGTCAAAGTCTCTGCAGCATAACCTAAGGACTTGCACCCTGGCTTCCAGTGGCTGGGTAAATCTGGAGCATGAACTTCTGTTGGTACCCTGTAATGAAATGGTTTCATAGCCTCACCAAAATGAATGTGTTGTACAAAGGGAAAACTCCCTAATAGCTGAAGTCTCCCACAAGTCTCCCAGCTTCATTCACTGCCATCTGCTCTTTTTTTTTTTTTTTTTTTTTTTTTCTTTTTTTTTAAGAAATGAGAATGTTTGATATAAATTATAATGTAGCTTTTGAAGCTGAATGTAAAAGAGTAATTTCCTATTGGGTCCTGTAAAAATTTTGCATAGGAAGAACAAAAAGGCCCTGTATAAGACATGTAAATAGTTATATCACTCTGATTTATGTTGAAAATGCTTTTTATTTATAGCTACAGGAATGATAAAAGACAGTCTGAAATACTCTGGGTTTCCTAACTTCCTGAGAAGAAGCGTTTCACAACAAAAATAAAATGTATATACTTGCTTGTATTTCATTGTGCATTTTCTAGAGAAGAGAGGAAGGTGACATACGACATTGTGCAAAAGAATCAAATGTATGCAGATCTGGTTGTTGCCCAGAATTTTATTTTGTGTCACATGAAAGGTTGTTTTCTTCAGGGCAGTATTTTTCTTTTTAAAATTAAAAATATCATACTGTAAGAAACATCTATAGAAAGGCCTATCTGCATAGGCCATTTAACCTCCATTGCAGCTCATAGAAATGTCTGAGGACTGACAGTAGACTGTTGATCATGACCTGTTCTTCCTCCAGGTAATTTTCTCCAGGCTTTCACCAAGTTTTCACTGTCAGACCTAAATTTGAGTCAGATGGATTATGGGCAGGTTATCTGCAAAAGGAAACTAACCCTTCAGTAATGTTATACACCCATCACATGATCAGGATAGAGGGAGAGGACTGAAGGAGCTGAGGTAATAAAGGCAAAATGCAGAAATCAATGATGGATAAAAAGAACATGGGACAGCAAGGTAAAATGCCAGAGGGAAATGTGTCCAGGAGAACCGTGCTCCTTGAGCACCTGAGCGCATGCTGGGAACGCATTGTGATGACTTTCTTGCAGAGCTAGTGACTCTGCCATATGAGAAATGGGGCTGAGAAGAGTCAGAAGTGATTGAGAGTCTCTGTGAATACTGTGCCAGGTCCAGAGGTGACTACAGCAGCCAGTGTAGTTAAGGGAAAGGTGGCTGTGCTGGTGTATATCTGCCCCAGCAACACAAGGTCCAGAGTGTGCATTGTACAGGGTATGGTGAATGTGGGGTGGGAAAGAAAACACAGTCCCTGCAAAATCACACTGGGATGTGCTGTAAAGAGCGGTACCGATGCGTGTATGTGTAAAGATGAAGGAGTGGGACAACACTGAGCTTTGCACTGAGAGCAGTGGAACACTGCTTCCCTCGTGCTTTCCCATATCCAGCAGGTAGCACCTCCAGTACAGGGAGTGCTGCAAAAGTGTAGGTAGCAAGGCCATCTTGTTATGGACACTGCTCTGTCTTAATTTCTTCTTCTCTGAAAAAGAGACCATAAAGGAAATAAAAGAATGAATGTGAGGGAAGCTGCTTAGAAGAAAACTTGGTCATTTGTGCAACAAAGATGGAGCTCAGTCATATCCGAGCTGTGTCATTACCAGCCTTTGGTGACACAGTGGCATGACATCCAAACTGGGGTAAGGCAGGACAAGAAACTTCTACGAGAATTTGCAGCAGGAAAGGCTACAGTTTCTGGGAAACAGGGTTGCAGAGGTAATCCAGACTCCAAATGACAAAGTCCTGGAGAAAAATCTGTGAATGAAAGAAGAAAGGAAAGGTTAAATCTTTGAAATGGTCTAGAAAACGGGCATGTATGCTATCATGAGGGCTAAGCCCCACATCTGGCCCTGAGCTGTGGGTCTGGCAGGCAGTACAGGCTCTGCTGTTTGCAGGAGGGATGTGAAGGGACCAGGAGGGAAGGTGGTGAGGAGGAGGTTCAGGGGTCCAGTGGTGGCCAAGCTGGGTGTCAGTTGGTATCAGCAACTTAGTGTGAAACTAAGCTTTGGTTAAAATCTCAGGTGGCAGCTTTGCTGCTTCAGGCCAAAACCTATTCGCCACTGAGTGCTTGGCTAATGAAAGATGGTAGTGCTGAATATTGCTGGAGGAGTGTCTCTCACCCTCCCTGCTGTTTTCCCCTCTGCCTTGGATTTCCAGTTGGAGCTGCTCCTGGCTGAGTCAGTGCAAGGTGCTCCCTGGTGTCAGGCGCTGGGAGTCGCTGCTTGCTGTGTGACCTCAGCCTCCAGGGAAGGAAGGAGCAGTGGGGGAGAAAGAGCAAACACAGCTTGAATATTAAGCCAAAGTGAAAAATGTGTATTTGCTCCTAGGCAAAAGCTGCAAACCCCAGAGCCATCTCTAAGGATTTCACTTGAGCAAACCACAAAAAGGGCTCAGAAAACTTTGTATGGGTGCAGTCTTGCTCTAGGATTTGGCATTGTTAGCTCATGTTCTGTCATTTAGTCCATATGCCGCAAATGGTCAGCAGTGCCTTGACTGTGCATTTTGATGGGGCAGAACAGCATTTCTTCTCACCCACTTACAGGATCTAGTTATTGAAAGTCTGGCTTTTCTGCCCAAGTGTCAGAAAAGGCTTTGACTGTTGATTAGTCCTGTCTAAAAAGAGAGTATTGCTTTTCTATCTTTAATCTCAGGAAGAAAGGGAACAATAACATGGTCCAAAGTCTTAAATAATAGCCTGTAACTCAGACTGCCTTCTCACTGATTGCAGATAGTGTCATGACCCTTGAGAAATAACCTCAAACACCTCTTTGACACCACTGGTCCACTTAGATGAGAAACAGGGTACCCATTTAATTTTTTACATCTCTTTCTTTAATATTATCAGTTTCTTGCCTTTTTATTTTTTTCCTTTTAATTCCTCTTCTGGATTCTTGAAAATGTAACAACACAAAGTAAAGGCCAGAAGAAACCCCTGCTAAAATACTCTAGCATCAGGAAAAGTTCACATTCACCACGACAATTCCTTCCAGAGAGAGAGGAAGAAGGGCACCCTTTGCTGTTGTGGTGCTGGGTAGGGATTAAAAAGTGCACTGCGTCATAATCAGACGTAGTAGAGAAGCTGGTTGAGATCATGCAGGTGAGCCATTCATGGTAAAGTCACTGCTGCAAAAAGCAACTGCCTACAAAGCAGAAGCTTCATCAGAAGTAACTCAACAAGCAGTGACTGCAGTCAGCTGGTGCTTTGCACACCTTCCCTGCAAACGAATCTGCTCCCTGAGCAGTGATCTGCTCTTCCACATGCAGACACTGTTCATAGGAGAATGGAAGACATTTTTGTTATTTAGGGCAGTGCCTGTTCAGTCCCTTGCACCCCGATTACTTTCTACAGAGACTGTATTGCAGCCCTTTATAGTATTTTGAGCACTGTAATTGTTTGGAGATGTGATTACATCTGGTACCTTGGACAGGAAATGCTGGATTTTTTCCTTGGATAAATCTGTGAGTCTTAACTTCACCGTTTATATGTATGAGATATTCAGTAAATGGGTACATGCATAAGGAGTATAAGGAGTATGTGTGCCTATGCAACTCTGTGTCTAAACAACCAAAACTTGTGTAACAACTATAAACAATCACTTAATCTAATGTTGTTCATCTAATGTTGTTTCTGTCTCTGTTTCTGTATTAGTGTACATTATGGATGCTGTATCTTTCCTGTCAGCCCTTCAAAGCCTGGGAATTGTGTCTCCTTCTATCTGCAGAAAAGCACCTACCGTGTTTTAAGAACCTAGTGCCAATAAATAAATCAAAGAACAGCTCGCACCAGGGATCTGGGAGTCTCCACAATTGTTTTTATCTTTGAGTGAATGATGTGTGGTGGAGAAAGCTGCTGAGCTTGCAGCTGCAAAGACTGAAGCCCTTTATTTACCCATTGAACAGATAAAACAAGGGTGATGGGAGAGCAAACTTTCCTACATTGCCCTGTGCAGGCTGGGACAAACCTCTTCCAGCAACAATTCAGTCTCTCTGCTCTGTCTTTGGTGTTGTGCCAGCTGTGACAGTGGCACAACACCGAAGTGCTTTTTGTGATAGCAGCTTCTTATCACTGAAAACTGGCCACGAAAGGGTCTCACTCCCAAAGGTCAACAAACAGATGTGCATAAAAAGGAAACCTTACAAACGTTTGAGTAGTTCCTGATGTTTAATTGCACCCAAGGGCTGCACTGTTGGTGTCAAGCACGTGTTCCCTTTCCTATAGCAGCACAAGAAGATTAACTATGAGAGGGCCACATATAGCACCCTGACTGAAACAGGGCAACATGATTAATGTCCAGGCTGTGCTTATTAAGCAGAGAATCGTAGAATCATTTATGCTGGAATAGATATTCAAGATTGTCTAGCCCGACCATTAAGCATGTTCACCATTAAACCACATCCACATGCCTTTCAAACAGTTTCAGGGATGGTGATTCCACTGCTTCACTGGGCAGTTTATTCCAGTTCTTGACCGTGCTTTCAGTGCAGAAATTTTTCCTAATACCCAGGCTAAACATCCCTGATGCAACTTGAGGCTATTTCCTCTTGTCCTACCATTTGTGACTTTGGAAAAGAGAACAACCCATAGAGAGTATTAAGGTCCACTTCGATTCTCCTTTTCTCCAGGCTAAACACCTACAGCTCCCTCAGCTACTCCTCATGGTCCGGCTTTGACACCAGATCTGATCTTGCAACTCTGTACATCTTTAAAACTGATTATCTGTTAAACTGACTCAACTTTCTACTGTGATTGAATATTTTTTGCACGTAATTCAATCACAAGGATTTTTTAAACATAGGAGCCTGACATGGACTTTCTCTATCTTGACTCCTGTAAGATAAAAACCAGGCCTGGCTCCAATACTGAGCTCTGGGGACGCCACTGATGACCAGCCACCAGCTGGATTTAAATCCACCATCACTCTCTGGGTCCAGCCGTTCAGCCAATTTTCTACCCAGCAACGTGTGCACCCTTTCGAGCCATGAGCATCCAGTTTCTCCAGGAGAATGCTGGCCAGGATGCAACAGCTGGCGTGGATGCGCAATGACTTGGGCATAACCACCAGCTCAGTAAATCCCACAGTCACTGTGGCTGCAGCCTGGAGATGTTGCCCACCTGGATTGAGTGCATCCTTCACGTCTCTCTAAGGTGCCTGCACCCAGACAGCTCACGGCCAGGACATGGGGCTGGCTGTGCCTCTGCCTTGGCCCGGGACTTCTCTGCCCTGCAGGGCATGAGCTGGTGTGTAAAACCATTTTCATATTCTTTAGAGCATATTTACCCTCTATGCTTAGCTCAGCTAGGAGATGCCTCCTTTGCCTGCAATGCTTTTGGTGAGGTAACCTTGCTAAATGCAACAGATACCTGATCCAGACTCTCAGCTCAGGACACGATGTCCTTGTCAAGCTCAAGAAGCATTATGCCACAATACCTCAAAGGGTATGCTTGAGTGTTTCACTGCACAGTGAGAGACTGCACAGGGAGTTCAGACCTCGCTGCCAGCCAGCACAGCAATAAAATCAAGGACAAGCAAACAGAAAAGGGGCTGAAAGAGGACTAAATTTTATTGAACAAAAGCATTTCACAAAGAAAACTGGAATTATTTCAGTACATTAGATGAAAGAACACATGCCTATAAATAAAAAAAGAAAATTACAGGAGAGCAGTACTTTCCAGAGGGATTAAATTTTCCATTTTGCCCTCTGGTGATCAATGGTAAAGCCACAGCATATTTCACTAGGAATAGCAAAGCATGCCTGAAGACTTCCCAAGAGACAACAATAATCTTTAACAATTTTCACTGGAGCAGCAGAGAAGGTCACTTGCTCTCTGTGCATGCTGGGGGTAATGTGAGGGTAGGTCAGGTACAGGTCACAGATTTCTGTTTAAACAGACACAGGAGTCCCTGTACCCTGCAAAACTTGTGGTGAAAAGCAGCCCAAATATTGTAGCTGTTATGCCAGATCATAGGTTCCACTGAGTAAGTACAAGCATTGTTTTGCTTTTTTCAGCTCTACATGCTTCCCCTCAAAGCCTGATTTTGTGGGTGCTGGGAATTTCCTCTATTTGAGCTGTACTCCAAACTCACCAAAATCTATAGGATTTTGGGGTTAAATTCAGTTTTGAATGAATGAGCTTTCTATCACACACTGCTTCTGGTTCCCCCCTTCCATTTAAAACGCCAGAAAAATCACTAACCAAAGCTAAGTTAACAAAAGACCGAAGATGACCATTCTTATTGGATTTGCAACCCTTCTGAGAAGACTTGATGTAATTGTGCTGTGTCTCTACTGCATATTAACATCACTTATAGCTGTGTATCATGCTATCTGACTATGGGACCATTGGGGACTCCACCTCCTCAGGCTTAACAAATTTATTAACATAAAAAGATAAATTATGTCAAGAAGTGCCCTTTTCTGAAATAAAACTCCACAGAAAGAAGATTATACATTTCTCTAAAGCTTCTCTTTTGAATGATGCTTAATATTCTATTTTGCTAGTGAGCAAGGTAAATTTCATGAGTTTGGCTTCTGATGACAAATCTGATATTGCAGCTCTCTACATCTTTAAAAGTGACAGCTTCTCTGTTAAACGAATTCAACTTTTACTGCGATTGAATATTTTTTTCATATAATTCAGTCACATGGCTTTTTTAAACATAGGAGCCTGACATGGACTTTCTCTATTCTGAATCTTGTAAGATAAATTTTGCTGCCACTATAGCCTCATACTTTTTGGTCTCATATGCTTATCCAATATAGAGGCTGGATTTGTACTTTTCCTTCCCCACATTTTAAATGCACAGCTTTTATTGTGAAGTATTTTTTGGTGAAAATTACATCTTTTGTTAAGCAAGAATGGATGAACAGGGTGAGGGACATTCATATGAGTGCTCTTGTTCACTTTGGCTCCACAGTGAGGCTAAGGCCTAACAGAGTGAGGGTCCCTGCCCATGGGGATCTGACTCCCTCCCCATCTAGCTGGGCCATGGCAGTCATCCTGCTGTTCCTCCCTTCTATGTCCTGAGCACACACTCTGCTTATGAGACAGCCCCAGACCTTCATACATTGAGGGTTTTGGGGGAATTATCTCCATCTATGTCTTAAAAATCATGAAGGAACTGAAATTAGAACCAAATCCTTTAAGACATACGGAACCCACCCTCAATCTTTAACTTAAAGAAGTTCTTTCTCAAGCCATTATTTGATTACAGTGATCTAAAATGTTATGGATCACATTCTCAAAGACATGGAAATTTAGATTTTTATAGCCCAGATCAAACAATTTTCTGGTGAACCTCTCCCTACCTCCCAACTGAAGATAGTTTTGCTTCTAGTGAAATAATTAAAGCCTTTTTATTTTGTTGATTCTGATGCCAAGAGCATATTATCAAAGTGCTGTACTGGACAGTTGAAGGCCAGTTCTGCAAGGATATACAAGATCCTCTGTAAAATTTTCGTCTCTCAGTGGGAAGGAAGGAGGTATACTTGTAAGTGCAGAGTCTGGCACTTGATGTTTTTGCAGCTCTTTTTACGAGGAGTTGGTCAGCATTGAGCAGGATTGCCTAGGAGACACAGAGTAGCAGAACTACTGGGCTGGCTCCGTGTTCCTGAATGGGCAACAGAATAGGAGCTCAACAAGATCAACAAAGAGTTCCTGTCAAGTTTGTTTTCCAGTTTAATGGTAAATACAAGTCTCCCACTGCAAATCTTATGAACTTGTGAACACGGGAACAGAAGCAGGGAAAAAATATAATACTTTTTGTACTTCTAGGGACTAGATGAAAACCACGAAATTGAAAGTCTTGCAAAGTCAATGTGCATGTGTCTAGTACACTTTTTGTTTCTCTGCCAATCTATGTGGAGGGACACTTCAGGCCCCCAACTCTCTTCGGGTCCAATTAGGCAGTGGTAATTTTCTTGCTGCCACTGCTGTCACTTTAATTTTGATGATCATTTAAATAAATTCCTTTAAAAGAGGGCAGTGATTACTTATCTAAGCCTAAAGCTTTTCATGCTTTTGCTGTATTGCAAAGTATTTAAATGTCAAGCTCTGACCTGACTTGGCACTCCACACAGTGATGTACGGAAATATATGTGCCCATCTGTAGAACTGAAAACATTTATTAAAGAAGGGGTCCAGGCAACATGCTGTACTCTAGCAAGGTCAGGGAACTGTGACAAAAGGGAGTATCTTGCCCTGGAGCTGACACAGCACCGTCCTTGCTCAGTGCTGCAAGAGGACACTGGCCGAAAGGTGGAGTAAGTACTGGAAGAAATAGTCTTTCCTCTCCCTATATTCTCTTAACATGTATTTTATGGCCAATTCCTCCAGGTACTGATGGTAATAGCAGCCCGTGGCTTCAGTATTTTCTTTTCAGGTCGGTAATTTAAAATTTATGCTATTTCCTTTAATTTATTGGTGCTAGTTTCCAGAACTGAGCACCCTGAAGTTACAGTTAGGACCATGTTTTGAGGACAGCCTGGGCTGACCATTTGTCATCTCAGATTGCTGTTATTAACTGGTATGCTCACCCCACTAAAGTGGATCCAGGCACTTCACAGCTGTGTACTTTCAGAAAGCATGCAGCAACATGAAATCTTGTTTTTCTCCAAGGGAGGCACTGGGATGAAGTAGTATTGGATACACAACAGATGACTACTATAGGATGCCCACAGCCCACTTCCCTGTGGCTGACCACACCACCCTCCATGCTCTTTGATGTGAGATGCTCCAGCTGGCATCCCTGGGCTATGACTGCAGTCAATTGTATGCTCCTGCTATGTTCACATATCTGTGTGGTTACCTGTGCTGGAGGAGGAGCAGAAGCCTCACATGCCAGCTCCTAAGCAAGATGCCTAACTATGATGTCATCCTTCCACTCCTGAGTTAGCCTCTGGACACTGACATTCTCTGAAACTCAGGTCTTTAGGTCCTACGTACAGAATGATGCTATTCATGCACTATGAACAGAACAGACAGGATGATTAATCAGTGGATGAACTGCACTCATGGTAACACATCATACATAAAGGGCAAAAAAGAGAAAACTGTCAGACATAAAAGAAAATAAGTGACTTTTATTAACTGAAAGTGCCAAGAAGCTTTAAAACAGAGTCAACTTGCTCTAATGCCTTTGCCAAAGCCTTTCATGCCGACTGACATTGTCCCGGACACATCCCTTAGGTGTCTTATCATACCATAAGAACTCTGGAATTAGATTATTCAGGATGTTCCCAATTAGCTCTCTTACTCTTTCTCTATGATTAGAGCAGCTCTGGGAGCTCTACAAAAATAGAACCAGGAGAAAAAAAAATATTTTGGAGCAAATTAACAATGGAAGATGCAGATTTGTCCTTCAAGACAACCAACTAAAGGTTTCCTTTTTATCTTTGCATTTTGATTTCCTTGCATTTACTCTTGTTCAGCTATCTAAACAGCAGATGCAGACAACAAACAGGAAAGCTTTTTTTTCTCTGAGGTATACAATGCCTTCAAGTCTGCTTTGGCTACTTTTCTCATTTAAAACACATCTCATGTTATTGGAGATGACCTTCTATTCCCTGTGCTACAAGGGGTGTAAAATCTAGGCCTGAATGTGGGATCATTCTCTGTTATAATGCTCCTTGATATGCCACCATGTAAATTTTATAAAGTTTGTGAGTTTATGTAAGGTTTGTCTTTGCCCGCCTGGCTTTGGGCAGTGCATATGGTTTATGTCAGCATTTGTAAGGTTATCGCAAAGGCTATCTTAGCTAAATTATGGCCCTTTGTTTATCCATGTGGTTAGTTATGGTGCAAACAGCTGCACTGTCAGTAAAATCTTTCTGCTGCCCTCAACCCTGACCTGGAGGTACCAGACTCGGAGAGGTTACATGGCTTCATATGAAAGTTGCTTTGAAGGGGCTGTGAATTAAAGCTGACACTTTACCTGAAATACCTGCCCCCAAATTAGCTGTGAAAAATCAGGTAACCAGCAGAAGATGCCAGTATGTCTTGTCTAGCAGCTCACTGTGGTCAGTGAAGCTTCTCCTTGCCCTGGGAACTCATGCGTAACTCATGTCCTAACGATAAGAAAACTGCAGTTGCAAGGGAATATCTGGAAGTACTTCAGGAAAGTGGAGGGAAAAGCCATTCTGCAGCATATGAGCATGGTCTGGGCCTCTTGATGCCTGGGGACTGCTTGCTGCTCCAGCAGTCCTGAAATCATGCTGCAGGGGTCTTTTTTCCTATTGCCATAAAATACCTGCCATCTCTTCCTTCTGATTTCCCTCTCTGTCCACACTTGAGTCTGAAATAGGAAAGTCCATGTTTGCAAATAAACACATTCAACAGTCCCTTTCTTTACATGCATTCTGTCGAAGATTGGAGACTTGTGATCCCCTTGAGGCAGATTTTTTTTTCTTTATTCTCAAATTATCCTAAAATCAACTGCTAGATGAATCATCAGCTCCTTTATTCCTGACCCATTGCATATCATCCTGTATTTTGCAGGTAGAATTCAGTTTCACATTCAGAATTTCTGGCTTAGATTCACTGCTTCAGTGTATTTATAAGGCTTTGTTCTGATTTAGACTATGCCAGTGGGCCTCAAGCAATAAAATCAGTGAAGTGGTGCTAATCTGCTGTGCCTCCCAAATCTGGCTCTCTCGAGTCTGTGAGCATGTGCCTGTGTGTATGTCTGCCTAAGCAAGTGCATAGATGTGTGTAATCTAGCAAAAAAGAGGATCTAATTAGAGCTAACCAAATACCGGAAGCAATTTTTCTTTGAATAAATTATTCAATGCATTTTGTCTTTGTTCATCTCATAAATTATTCAACTAATAGTATTTGGATGGTACTAGAGCTCATAGGCTACTGCAGAAATGATCAGTCAGATAGCATATTCAGTAAGGAAGATCAACATTTGTTAATAATGCATTTGGCAAATAATATTCATCCAGCTCTGGTCCTAATCGATCTAATGAGAAAGGCAGACAGCACGTGGCACTCATGGATGGCTTGGCAAGTGCTTAGGGAGCTGATCCTTTCAGCTCTGCCTCCTTCTCCCCCAATACAAATAAATGTACAGAGTTTCCTGTTGGTGCTGATGTGAGTGACCCAGCTGGGCACCCCACAATTGCGTACAGGTTCCCACAGCCAGAGGCCTCAGCACCCTGGGGTTGGCAGCCCAAGTGAGCCTGTTGGCTTGCAAGCTTCTTGCCAACTCCTCACTTACTATCTTGTGTATGGATATTTTTGGGTGTCAGGGCGGAAGGTCTACCAGTGCAGAATGCCAGCACTTTTCCTGCTACTTTGCACTAGAATTATGTGGCAGCAAGGCCCGTTGTCTTGAACTAGCATAAATGGAAGGAGAAATTAAAAAACCAAAAACCCACCCTCTTCTACTAGACGGGAAGGTTTCAGGCTTACAAATAATTTATTGGAAAATGAGTATCTTATTTGCTGGAGGAGCTGATTTCAGGGACATGAATGAATACATTTTTGGGGTAATTTTATGCTAGGCATTAGGAAGGCATGCTACATATTTCCAAATTTTTAAGTTTGATTTTTTTTGTTTCCTTCCACCATCCTTGCTTTCTCATTTCAATGAAAATAAACCCCAAGCAAATCCAAACTCTTCCTTTCCACGTGGCATTTCTTTTTGTGCAGCCTTTCATCTGAAAAAGCTGTTTTTCTTGGAAATGTCAAGCTAAGCCTTTGAAAAAACTAGATGTCATTGGCTGTGTGAAATGTCTTCTTTCTTTTCGAAGCCAGACCTCAAGGATATCTTGTTTCGAAACTTCACATCTGCTTTATTTAACAGTACCCAGGGCCACAATATTCAAATTAGATTTTTATTGTATTTTGATGGTACTTTTATTAATAGAAGACTATAAATAATCTGAAAGATCAATGCAGAGTGTCAGACACTTTACATAGTGGCTTATTTCTGAAACAGACCCATTGGCAGGGACCTTTTGTAGGCTCAGGTACTACTTATTGTGATAGGATCTGTCACATTCTTTCCAACCACTGCACACATATATAAATGCATTCTGCATACACTCACATTCACATGACAGCTCAGCAGCCTGCCAATGTTTGAAATTATTTTGAGTTTATTTATAAGGAAAGTTAAGAGTGGGAATTTTCAAGGCTAGGCCTTTTCTGTGCTTAGTGCTGTAGCAGAAGGAACGTGAGATAACAGATGCTTAAGTAGATAAGTCAACTAAATAACACAGATTGTCCAGAGAAGCTGTGGATCCTTCATATGTGGAAGTGTTCAAGGCTGGGTTGGATGGAGCTCTGAGCAACCTGGTCTAGTGGGAGGTGTCCATGTTCCCATGGCAGCAGTGGTGGGAACTGGATGACCTTTAAGGTCCATTTAAACCCTAACCATTCTATGACTCCATTATAAAAACTACACGCTAATTTCTCAGTCACTACAGAGGTTTTGCTGGATTATTCTATTTCCATCATCAGGGAAGGTGTTGTTCCCTCACAGTGACGCCAGTTTGGCTCAAGGCTTTTTCGCAGTGTGAGCCTGGGTGGATTCTGTCATTCCTGGTGGTGAGGCCTGCAGGCCACCAGTGCCATTGCTTCTCTTTGACCTCAGCCAAACTGGTTTTAGTCCGAAGTCATCATAATTGCTCATGATGAAAGTTTGTAGAAATGTGGTTTTGCAGCTAAAATTAGTTTGTAATCAATTTTATGCAGCATTAATCACTCATGTTAATAAGGCCCTCCAGTGATGTTTAAATCAAGCTGTAAGACCTGAACCAGCACAACAAAAGGCTCCATAAAATCAGTCTGAGTTATCCTACCACAGTGACTAATTACGTTAATTAATTCAAAGCCTGATTAAACAAAATTATGCTGAAACAGAATCATCTCCATGAGTCTTCAGAAATGCTTCTTTTGTAAATAAGGAATGAATAATTTACTGATGTGGATATTTGGGGTTTGTACATGTGTTTTGTTTTGGTTTTTAATTTAATCTAAAATGTGCCTATTTCATTTCTGATTTCATAACAAAGCCCTGTAGCCTCAGGGCTTGCCTGTCATGTGTTGTGGTAATGGCTGGTTTATTCCTGAAAAAGCACTAGGCTGCCCTCCTCACAGGAGTGACTGAGCAGAAATTTCTGCTAACAGGGAGCACCAGAGATGACTCTAAGCAAAACCCTCAAGCCTGAAATTCCCCACTATTTTGGAAAGACTGGCTAAGGCATCTTGACCATTGGGGCTTGGTCATCCAAACTTAAAAATAAACACTCTTGTCTACCCGGAATCTACAGAATCATTTTTAACTCAGTCCAGTGAAAACTGAGCAACGTGATGTTTGGATGTTGACAAGGAGGCTCTGTGAAGCTCTCCCAGCCCAGGCTAGTGCAGCTTGCCATAGCACCACCTGCATCACTGCTGTTGCAGTGTGCTTTGCCACTCCAGCAAACTTGATCCAGGCTGTGGGGAAGCAATGCTCCATTATTGCTGTAATCAACCTTTGCTATAAAAAAATTGAATTGTCTTCTGGGCAGGCTGTATGCTCTACCTTGCCTGCATGGCAGGAACTCGTGTCAGTCCCCAGACCTGTCAGCCCCAGCAATGCTGCCAGCAGTGGTGGGCTCCAGTTGCCCTGCTCTGCCTGGCCGTGGGCCCCAGGAGGTGCCCCGTGCCCATGGCTGGGGCTGCTCCCATGTGTCTGTCTGGCCTGCTCTTGTCCATGCCCTGTGGGCCAAGCTCTCTTCTAATGGACACCCATGGGGAGCTCCCCTGGCTTCACAGCATCCTCAGGGCCCTAAGAGGAGAACACCCCTCATCTGAGCATCACCTTGTTGCACAACGTTATTGGTCATTTATTGTTTATTGTTAATTTATTAATTTAATAATTAAATTAATCAATTAATTAATTATATATTATTGACAGCCTTTTTACACAGATTGAGAAGATTTTATTTTCTTCAACAAGGGTGACAAGTTCGTTCTAGCCCATGGGTAATTGGGCATTACCAGGAAGTGTGACCAAAATTGACAGACTGGCACTTGGAGCTAGAATTAACTATTTCAGAAAGTCATGGTTTGGCTGAGAAAAACTAAAGTACTGAGGAGAAAAATGAAAATACTGAGCTGCAGTGTAAAATTATCCAACATGAAATGATTAAAAACCAGCAAACAATATTGTAACAAATTAATGTAAATAATTGAATGTTAGTAATCAATCTGATTATGATTTATATCCTCTGTAGTCCTCTGAACAGAATATTTTTCTTTTTACTCATGATTCTCTGTGTCTGAATATTTTAAACTCCAGAATATATAAAAAGACCTCAAATTCTGGATCAGAAATGAAGTGAAGGCCATGTGTAGAAGTATTCTCTTCTCTCTGGTGTATAACAAGTGGAAAAACAAGGAGAGAGACTCCAAGAAATAGTGAAAAAATATTCTCTCAGAAAAACTGAGAGACATGAAATGCAGGAAATTGCTTATGGTAGTGAAAGATCTCAGAAAAAAAAAAAAAGATCATTAAAAGTGAAACAGTTTGCTCCTAGGGAAAGAAGAGAGCCTCTGGTGATGGCATATGTTATTAGGTGGGACAAGGAAATCATCAGTGTCAGGAAAAGATGGATGTGTTGGATAAACTTTTCTGTTTTGCAGTTGGAAACAAATAATTTATATCCTTGTTTTAAATGAGAAAACAGTTTCCATTAGTAAGCAGAGCAACTGTTCAAACACTTTAAAGAGAGAAAAAAAATTATATTCATACTTTCAGGGAAGGTACAGGCCAGGACTGTAAAGGACCTACTACAGGGGTCACAGGGCCCATTGTTACCAATGCTGAGCAATTTCCAGCACCTGGAAGTCCCCTGTTAAACAGGGCAAAGGCTACTTTTATGCCAGTAGCCCCAAAAAGAGGAATGGATGAGTTGTGTTTGTCTGTGCTGCTTAGCCTGACATTTGACTGGAGTGAAAGAATGGAAAAGGTGATATGTGATTCAGGGTATAAGAACAGAGGAAGCAGAGGAGTATAATTCATACCTCTTCACATGTGGGAAACCCAAACAGAAAACTGTATGCTTTTGGTGTTCATGTTTTAAAATTAATGTTTTAAGAACTGGAGTGTGGAGGAAACAGCCAGAAAATGTTTCACAGACTGGAGGAAACACCTTGCAGGAAAAAACTCAGAGGTTAGCTTGTCAGAAAAGAGATGGAATAGTGCCTGAATTAAAATTTATAAGTAAATTTACAGGGCTAAAACAGCAGACCCTAAAGGCTTACTTATCCTGGCAGTGCAAGACAAAAATGAGAAAAAATGGCTAGGAATCAAAGCCAGAGTAATGCACCTGACGGAAGGCTCATGTTTTTAACAGAGAGGATGGCTGAAGAATGTGATGGATTTACCATGTTTTGATGGCTCAAGATCAAGCTTGAACTGTCTCTTAAATACGCAAGCTCTTGGGTTCAGTGCGGGGAAAGGTGGTTAAAATTAAATGACCTGTGATATGTTGTACACAAGGTGCCAGACCGAACAGTCTGTCTGATAGTCCCTTCTGCTCTTAATTTGTAGGCCATGCAAACCTGAGAGGTAAATCTGGTCTTGTATGGGTTTTATAGATAAATAAATCTATATTTTTCTTTGTTATTTCCTGTGAAAATAAGGGCAGCAGGAGTGTGAAGTGCTCCCAGCTGGCTGGGTGAGCCCCTGGAGGCAGGAAGGTGTGTGCCGGGGCCCCTTGCTCAGTGTGACCCATCACACACACAGCCTGTGTGCAGGGGGGTCGAGCTCTTGCAGGCACAGGAGGCCTGACTCCACGTATAAGCTGCCCTAAGCTGTCTCCAAGGAGTAATTAATGGATAAAATACTGAATCCACCCCATAATCCCTGGGGGTCTCCTGGGAAGGAAGGGCAGCTAGGGACAGGTTTCAGTTTGATTAAGCTGTCACAGCAGAGCCTTTCGCCCTCAAGTAACTCCTTACTCATTGCAACCTCTTGTCTGGATAAAAAATGTTTTAAAGATGCCCTACATGTTCCACTGCAGCATAAGAATCTGCCCCAATATCAAGCCCAAAGCATCTCAAGCACCTTAATTCCTGTGGACATCCATTACAAACTTATTTTGACAGTAGAGAAAGGGGAAGTAGAAGGAACAGTGACTCCCACACATGCATCCAGTACCAGGCAGAGGGAGAGCACATGATTGTGAAGGACAGTGCAGGCCCAGTGGGCCACATTCTGACTCAGGCATTTTGTGGTCTCGAGGAAGCTGCAGAAGGCACAGTATGTCAGCGCAACCCCCTGAAATCACAGTCACTCAGGCGTGCAGGTAGAGTAATGCTCAATGTCCTGCTGTTACAACACACTGTGTGTCGTCAAGGTTTGTCTGCTCCCACTTGAGAGACTAAAAATAAATGTTTTACTAGCCTTTTGAGACATTCTGCACTGTCAAAAAAGAAAAAAAAAAATCACTGCAAACTTGTATGTTGTCAGTTGCACAGCTCTGGGAAATATTTTGCATGGTAAAAAGTGCCTGAGAGTGAAGATTATGCAAAATGAATTTGTGAGCAGAGGTTACAAATCCCTCCCATCAACAGCTGGTAAAAGAGGTTAACTGCAGAAAGATTTGATGTACGTTAAGCAAAGTGCTCCATCCTTTGTAGTTTGCTGCTGTTGCTGCTGCAGTTAAAGTACTACAATTTTTCTCCATTGTAATCCCATGCTTGGTTTTCTGCTCACATGTGAGACATTTTCCTCAGTCTGAATTCTTTGCCTTTTTGTATCTCTTTAGTATCACTTTACAAACCACATTCAGAGGTTCTTCTGGGTACAGTGTTACCAATATTGTTTATTACCATTCTACTGTGCTAGATACTATAGGAAACTATTTAACTACTAGAAATATTCTTACAGAATTCTAGGAATATTAATTTTCTCAATCATATTCCTACTACAGTGCTAGAGGCAAGATGCAGACTTTATGGAGAAAAGTAATCTTCTCACAGCCTATTTTTCTTAATCATCCCCCAGCTCTACTCCGTTTTGCACCTCTTGCAGCCATTTACACCTGACTGAAGAGAAAGGGAAGGAAGTGTAAAATGCCACCCACTTTGCATAGGTGGAAATTACTGCATATAATGGGGAAGGCAGTGAAGGAATCAGGCTACAGGGAGGGAGGTATCACCCGTGTATAGTTAACCTAAAGACCTTCACACCGAGATGTGCAGATGTGAAAGTGCTAGCAAATGCTTCTGGAGAAACAGTTGTTGAAACTGTAGGACTCAATCTGTGCTCATGCAATTATGGCCTGGCCCATTTCACCTCTGTGGTGCTAATTCTTTACTGTTTTAATGAATTCTCAGCCTGCTACAGACACCTATGATTTTATTATAATTTAATGGTCATATTTTTTCCCCAGCAGTTTTGATTCTGAGCATGAAAATGATGTTTGAGGTACAGTTTCAAGTTCTGCATCCTGGAAAGATCCAGGCTCCAAAGATGCAAACTGACCTACTTGCTTGCTGGTAACATAATCAGCGCTTCTTGCTCTTTAGCACAAATTCTTCTTTTACTTCACATTGTGGTGTTTGCAGTTTTCCACATTCCAGCAATCAGATTTTGTTAGGCTTTTGTTGACTTCACATAGGAATTATCCCCACTTCAGTCTGAGGTTTTATTGTAGCCTAAACCTACTGTAATTCAGTAGTAAATCATGCCCATGGAACAACAAAGAATGTGTCTATCACACAAATATTGTTTTCTTCTGTCAGTCATATGCTGCGTTAATGGTCCCTTCACATGTTGTTTAGATATGGCTATTTTTTTACAACATCCCAGTATTCATGCTGGAGGGAAGACTAAGACAGTGCACCCATTTTACAAATTGTTTAATTCCTTATTGAAGAGCTTGACATAATTGGGAATGACTGCAGGTCTGCTGTTATAATTAGAATTTGTTCTCTAGCCCTAGGCTTTTCCCCTTCAGGGGGGTTGATTGGAGTCCTGGGAGGCCTCACTTCTCAGCACGCTATTTCCTGAAGCCTCTTTCATCCCTGCTGCTAAGTGTATACTGAGTGACTTGGAGGGTAAAGCATGAAGCTTTGCAGGGTCTGCAGAAGCAGAGCAAATAAGTGATTTGTGCCAAAGCAGAGACAGACCAAACCAAGCTTCCTATAAGCAGTGGAGCTGCCAGGATTTTCTGCCACAAAGTGGCATATCATCTTCTGCTGTACATGGTGGCAAACCTCTGGATAAATATGATGGTAACAAGAGAGGGAGGTGAGGAAAATAGAAGATATTATAAGCAAGACACTGTTTTCAGATATCTGCAGGGAGAGCTTTCTATGTATGCAGAGAATTTCTCAGACTCATTTTTTTAGGGTTGGCCGGAGCAAATCCATTGGGTCAAAATGCTGCCAGAATTACCATCAGCATGTCATGGTCAGCTGCACCTGGACTGTGGGAGAGAAGAGGGGGGAGAAGGCTGGAGTGTAGGTCTGATACCATCTCTTGAGCGCATTAGTAGCATTGCTGCTCCA
The DNA here is from genome assembly GCA_013400315.1 of Bombycilla garrulus. NCBI lineage: Eukaryota > Metazoa > Chordata > Aves > Passeriformes > Bombycillidae > Bombycilla > Bombycilla garrulus. The sequence goes on from VXBU01009047.1 coordinate 247,171, forward strand.
AGTCACCCAGTTAGTCACCTCTTATAGGAACAGAGCTTTTTGCACTACACTTGAACTTGAGAAACCATCTTTTAATAGAGTTTTGTTTTGGGCTGGGAGACACTGAGGCAAATTCTCAGCTGCTGCAAATTAGCACCGCTGCATGGTCTTCTGTTACACCAGCTGTGGGCTAGGCCCTTGTCCGAGTTTATTTACAGAAATGGGCATGATCTTTGAGAGCAGTCACATTGCTGGGATACGCAGCAGAGTGACAAAAGATGTGCCAGTTAGTGTATTATGGCCTCTCTTCTCTGCTGAAGTACACACAGGTGGAGCAGGTGTCCATTAGTCGGCTCTGAATTGCTAGGTACCTCCACATGCTGTGGTCAGAATCACACAGCTGCAAACCCCCTTTGTCCCACAGACGTCAGTGAGCCCAAATGTTGTTACATGTGCATGCAACAAGCCCCCCACAGTGTGGAATGCATGCCTAGGTTCTTGCAACACAGGCTTATGCACATGTATGTCCAGATTCCTGTACCCACTCAACCTGGATCTAGAAAGCCTTTCGGCTTCACAGAAATATGGTTCCTGTGAAATTAGAGAGGAGAAGGAATTACATCAGCCCCTCTAGGATGTCTCAATTCAACCCAAAACTTCTTCAGGCCCTTCAAAATATTTTGTGGCTGAATATATCACCCTTTCTCTCTTGCACAAACACAGGCATAACATTTTGGCAACTATAAAAATCCCTCTAACCAGCCCCAGAAAGTCTAGACTCTGTGGAGTTGGAATGTGCCTTATTGATCTGTCAAGGCATTATATCTGGCCATTAGATTCACATGTACTCTTCTGAGAGTAGCTAAATCACTCTGTTAATAGGCAATTTCACAGACCCAGGTGACCAAAGATAACAGGAAAAGTTCAGAAAACAGAGTTTAGCCAACTGATCTGTGACTGCTGAGAGCTTGTAAAGCTTTTAAAATGGACTATGAGTGAACGCAATTGGTGAGGAGCTGAGGCAGCCCGGGTCTCTCAGGATATAATCCTTACACCTCTTTACAGTTGATTATGTGTCACTCACTGCAGTAACCTGGTATTATTTGCTTGGCCTTTGTGCTTTGACCGAAGGCAGGGGGTAAGTCCATCACCAACTGTCCTGTACTTCCATGTGAAATTGCTGGGTAAAGATGCATGAGGAGCTGCAGGGCTGAGCAAAATAACTTCACTTCCAGTGGTGAAGTCTCCAGGCTGAATTTCAGGGAATGACTGACATTTCCAGCAGCTCTCTGAGATCTCTGGGGATCCCTGGAAGCAAAGGCGTGCTGAGCCATATGCTTCTCCAGGAAGTGGCCCAGGTCATGGTCTGTTAAAGAGAGAACCATTGTCCATTGTGATTACCTACACACTCAGCTGCACTTTGGAAACTGGCAGCAATGAAAATGTCAACTATGAGTGCTGATGGGGAAACAGATGCCTCTCACCATTTAAATATAAGTTCATGGTCCCTGTGGGAGAACAATACATGAATCTCTCGTCAACACTTGCATCCAGAGATGGACTTTGAACTAGGATCTGAGCAGGAACCTCCTGAGGATGATGAGGAGCAGCAGAAAGCCCAGCCAGTATCAAGGTTAAGCATGGTGTGAACTCCCCCAGGCCAGGATGTCTGACTGTATGGTGTCCACAAGCTCGTGCAACAGTGGAAAGGTGTTCCCACAGTTCATGCAGACACTTGAGAGCTGTGTATGAACTACCTGGGAGTCACAGCAAGGCAGAGTGGCAGCCAAGCACCAGTGGATGCATGGGTATCTGGCTTGGAGCCATGTTGCCAGGTATGGGAGTGCCTGAGCTACCTAATTTCACTCAGATGCCATTTGGGTTTTGCCTTTTTTTTTCTATTTTCTCTGTGTTCTTCACACATATATTTGTAACTCTGTCACCTATTGTATAAGTGACTAGTTTTCCCAGTACTTTTCCATGACCTTTCCTTTAGCAGAAAGACAAAACAAATTCCAGAGATCCAAGCTCCAGGATGTACAAGGCTCTGTACTGTCTTGGTTCTTCCTGGGAACCAAGGTTGAGAACAACTCTTCAAGATACATTCTCATGGACAAAGTACAACTAGAGCTAAAACAGAGACTCCAGAGAAGGGGCTTGAACTGAGGGGGCATTGCATCACCACTTGTCCTCCTAATTGGTGACTTTTGTAAATTACGCTAATTTCCTAAAACTTGTAAAAATGTACTCACCCCTGGAGAGGGCTGGGCTTTTGTCAACATCTTTCCATAACTGCCTCTGAAGGCCTTCATATAAAGATCCACTTTTATATTACCCCCTTACTAAAATTATCTTGAGTTTCATTTCCAAGTTGGGAAAAAGACAAAAACTCCAGCTGAGGATGTGTGTACAGAATACAGTGATGCCTTTCAGACACACCCCAATACATGGCTGGGTGCTGCGGTGTCCCTGCTGCTAATTTCTCCTCTGAGGTCAAATAGGAGGCAAACACCCTCAATTACGACACAGATTCATAGATCCAAAGAATTTGTCAAGCCTAAACTGAAGTCCAGGGTCATATAGCTCCATCTGCCCTTTTACTCTCCAGGGAATCTATTTGCCTCTAACTCATTGACTCTGAAAAGCTTCCAAAACATATTTCTTGGTAATGCTTGGATCTTCCCACCAGAAGGTCATTATCTTTTCATAAGAATAAAGCGAGGCACAAAACTCCCCAATTCCTTGGCAAATAAACAGGCCTCCATCAGACATGTACTCTTTCTAAGGCCAGAAAGAAAGGCTAGGAAATGGCCGTTTAAGATTTTTTTTACCCAACTTGCACAACAACTTGTCCCCCAGCTCTCCTTTCCTCATCAGTAGAAGCTCAGAATTGTGGCTAAAGCTTAGGAGAAGGTTGTCTTAGTGACAGGATGGTCTTTACATTGTCCTGTCTTGTGCATCTTGTTCATGCTCCTGGGGTCAAGCTGACCTCTTCAATTGCCCCTTTAGGTCAAATGGGGAGGTACTACTGGACGCTGGGTTTTTCCCTTTACTCTTTGTAATGTGAAGCCTGGCCAATTTCCAAGGCTCATCTGGGAGTTTTACAGCAGGCACTGGGGACACGGGGCCTGCCTGTGATTGCTACTGCTCTCTTCCTGTGGCACACAAAAGCTGTGACTTTTGCTCTCTGCAGTTGGTCTCTAGCTTGTTACAGAGCCCTGGGGAGCATTTTGTGGCCACAAGCTGTAGGGTGGGTGCTCTGGAGACCAGTCAGAACTAACCATCTTCCTGTGGTTGTGGTAGACTGAGCTTGTCCTGGGACCTTTCTAATTCCAACTTTGCTGTCTGGCATGGCTCTTGGTATAATGCAAACCACAGCATTTCAGCCAGTAATTCCCAGCAGAAGGAATTACTCTTTGCTCTAGCAACAATCCTAGAGAACTCTGGCATAAGGACTTCAAGCGAGTGATCTTTTGCACCATGTATTTTTGCTTCTTCCCTTATTCATTGAGAAGATGAGAAGTGCAGGGTGATGGACATCAGCCTTTCTCCCACTGCCTAGAGGAAAGCAAGGTAGAAGCCCTCTTAGGCCAGGGCTGCCCTGTGCCAAGGATTGCAAGGGATTGGTGGGGCTGTTCAGTACAGCTGATTCCAAATATTGCAGGTGGGATCCTGGACAGGATATTTATGCCATCATTGCATGCATGTCTTCTAGGAACTTGGGCCAGGTGCTGACACACAGTTTTTCTTCTTGATGGGAGCTCTGTAGAATCCCTCATCTGCATGAGGCACAGGAGCCTGTGGCAGGTGTTGCATATTTTGCACCCACCAGTTCATCTCTGCTTCCTCCTGCTTCCTCATTTCTAGCTTTCCCCAGGAAGAGAAGACTTAGAAAGAGGGATGTGTGAATCCCTGCCAAGCAGAGATCCAGCAAGTGCTATATAATACCTCACTATACCTGCCCTAGCCTTCCTTCCTCCTCTGCTCTTCAGTTCCTGCTCACTGTGCAGACATGGAGGTTCTGCAGGCTGCCATCCCACACAGCTCATCCTTGCCACCCTCCCCTGTGTACTGACAGGATCTGACACCCGCCCACTGAGGGCTTTCTCCTGTGGGCATCAGAGGTGGAGAGGAGTGACCCACCGTGGTGTTGGGACAGGAACTGGCAACAACAAAATGCAGGGGAATTCAGAATTAGGCATCTGCAGATCAGATTTTAACTCTCCCTAGAAGGTGTGGCTACATTAGCTAGAACCTGCTGACTGGATGAGAGGACAGGATAGGAAGATTTGCCCACTGTTGTGTGAAAAAGGGATAGGTAAGAATGGAGAGAAAGAACAGATGAAGAAGAAAAAAGCTGAATAATTTTTCTCTTTTTTTTCTTAAACATTTGACCCTTCAGATGTCTTTGTGTGACTCCAATTGTCTTGTGTGATTGTTAGGTGTGTTTTTATGAGAATAACTTGCATCATTGAACATTGTCTGAAATAGCCTAAATAAAGGTTAGTAAAAGCTTGCCATTGTCCAGTTAAACAATAAAAAAGCCCAGATGGTTGAAAAGAGATTTGTGCTTACATAGATTTAAAGATGAGACCATATTCTGCAGAATCACGTTCTGTTCTAAATAGACAAAAGAAGTTTTGGGAGTCAGTGAGTTAGTCCACATACCTTCTTTTTTGTGAATAGCTAATTTCACTGTTGCTTCTTTTAGGAAAGGTGCTGGAGGTAGGTGATCTGTTTTCCTCTTTCTCACAGTGGTTTCTGTCATCTCCATCAGAGTTAGGGATATCAGTGCTACTGACACAGGCTAAGAACCAAGGCCACTCTGGATTACCTACACAGCTTTGGTCAGGCAAGATTTGTGGAGACCAACGGCTCTTGGAACTTGCCAGACCAGATACTGAAAAAGTGTTAGAGAAGACACTTTGGAGATGGCTCCCTGCCAGCACTGCACTGCTTTTACAGGGATGTGGGAGCTCCATGGAGCTTACACCCTCACACCTGCATCAGCAAAAAGGGTAGCTAGCCATGTGGCCGATGTACCTGCTGCTTCTGGTTCCACTTGGGCTCCGTCTCCATGTGTGTGGCCTCTAGTAATCAAAAAATCGTGCTCCTTGTTCCTTTTGCAGGCATGCCTCTCATAGGACCATGGCCTGGCAAAAGCCCTCCAGAAAATGAAGATGCATGGAGTCACGTACCCCTTGTGCTGCCAAAAGGACATCCTAGTGCCACACCATACTTTTGCTGATTTTTTTTTCTGGAGTGGTTGCAGATGCTGAAAAACAAAGAGGTGCTCTCTTTGGGGAGCTGCCTACAGGATTCTCACAAAGCAACCTCTGGGAAGTGGAGCAGGAGGCAGAATGGCAGGCAACAAACCTGCACACAGTGTACCTAGACATAAACACTCCATGTGTCCTCTGGTTAATTCAACAGAAACACTCCTATATGGGCTCACATGTGATCCACATCAAATCCAGGAGAGCTGGGAGTGCACAGGTCTGGAATCAGTACTTGTGGATCCCCCACTTAGGGAGACTGCGTAATAGTGGTAGCTTGGGGACCCTGAGAGCCCTGAGGAATTGCTGTGTGCTGGGTGTGTTCCCAGTAAAAGGATTAGCTATAACAAAATTACTCTAGACTTATTAATTAAATTAAGATCCTTCTTGCTGTTTTGGGGCAGGATTTTCAAAAGTGCTCAGCCTTGCCCTAACTGTGCTCTCACCAATGGTAGTCAGGTGTTGCACTGGGACTTTCAAGCAGAGCAAAAGCCTTCAGAGAATTTACTTTCTTTCTGAAACCCTTTGGTAGATATGATGGGAAAATGCAGTGGATCTTGGATTCCAATGCAACTCGTGGAATATCTGCAGCTGCATAGGCTCTATCTGCTTCCCTACATGAAGCAAAGCCAGTTTTGGGGCACACCTAGACAAGAGAACCCAAGGAAACAGCAGAGGACTTGGGGTGCTCCCCAGATAGCCACTGCTCCAGGAAGGGGACTTAAGAGGGATGCTCCAGTTTTATGATATGCTGCATACAAAGTGTTCTAAGGATGTGTATGACATTAAAGATCTCTTCACGCTTGCATCCTGTCCCTCTTCCAGTTTGCTTAATCCTGTCCTGCCTGTTTGAAATGTCACCTGCCATCTCAGCCAATGCACAGGCCCTTCTCACTTTCTATCCCAAATTGTTCCAGAGCCTTGCTATCCCCTGGTAAAGTGACACTGCAGTTTGTACTAAAGATGTGGAGTACCTTCCTTCCCTGTCATTTCTTCCATGAGCAAAAGGTCAAAGCTATCACTTCTGTGACTGGGTAGGAGGGATAGTTGTGAGTTGAGTCATCCCACAGGCACAGGGTGTCTTGTAGATCCACTATTGTCTAGGGAGAGACAATATCCAGACCAGTAGCCTCGCCTGATGCAGCTTATACAGTGCTGTTGATATTTAAGACAAATAATCATTATTTCAGAAAAGAGGAGGTGATACCCACCCCCTCTGTTTATCAGGAAAGCTGACATTAAAAAAGCCGGAGGCAACTGGGAATTTTTCCTGAACTGGGAGCAGTTTCTTCAAAATTACGGCTGAATACTTCTCTGCCCTGCCTGCCATGTCATGGCACCCCATTGAATTAAGTGGTTTCCAGGGTCGAATCTGGTCTGGCAGCCTTCACACAAAGGCTGTGCAGAAAACTGAGCTGCCCTCTTTTTTAAGACTCTCACAATACAGGATCTTGATGAAGTTAACAGCTGGCAAATACAGAACATGGAAAAGGAAATACTGCTTCAGGCAGCACTGTCATTGCAACCTTTGGAATTCAGGGCTGCGGGAGGCTCTTGCAGAGAGTTGTTTTTTCAAGGACAGCAGAGCAACAAATGCGACAGTAACAAAAGCTCAGAGAGGAAAGCAAGACCCAGCAGGGGACAGGGAGGAATTGCCTTTCAAGCGTGGCACTGAGTGACCAGACGGGTAATTCGGAAGATTGTCTTTCCCTAAGTATTCAGCAAATCTCTGGGAATGGGAGCCACTGCAAAATTGTAATTTTATAGTTTTGTACAATGCATCCAGTCAAAATCTGAGAGCTTCAGTTTCCAGAGCCAAAAAGAAAACATGGGCCAATTTCTGATCCTTTTAATGTTCTAATAGAGATTTCCATCACACATGCAACTAATCCTACTGGCTCAAGTCCTCTGACAATGAATGTCCTCATATTTTAGGTTGTATCAGCTAAACATGCAACTAAATATCTAAATAGCAAAACAAGGCTTATGTGGCTGCATTTCTTTTCCATGCATTTGTTTCTCAAACTTGTCTCCTTCCCATATGAAACTTTGAGCCCACTGACTAAAGTGTCCAAAGTTTACAAAGGGTAGAGATCAATTACATTTCCATCGTTTTCGTGGACAATGATGTATATTCAGAAGGCAGTGAGTGTCCTATGGCATACTTACAATCAGCGCCTCTGAAGGAAAAGCTGCAGTGTGGTTTTAAGGCTATCTATGCAGTTCTGCCTGCTGGCTAGGTGTGGTCAGGGTCCATCTGGCCCACATGCAGGATGGGATGGAGCAGGGCCCCACTGACACAGGGCCTCTCAGTGGTTAGTGTACATGCAAGATGCTGCACAGGGGCTTGAGCTCAAGTGCGTGAGTGTGGAGGTGCAACTGAAGCATTTTGGAGGTGAGAGAGATCAAAGAGAGGTTGATGGTGGGGTTGCTGCAGTGAAAAAGTGTGGCCACAAGGCATTAACCTGTGGGAAACTGAATTATGTCACTGTTCAGAGCGACTTGCTTTGTTTTCTGGATAACACAACTCTCAGAAATGTTTCCTATGCAGAGTGGTTTGTTTCCTAACATGTATAAAACTCTTGATACCAAAGGGGAATTTCTGTGAGTGCCATAATCTTTGTTCTTTGCAGCCTTGTATTTAATCACAAAGACCTGATATAGATGGCAGGTGTGTGGAATGAATGGGACATCATTCAGGCTCACTGGTAATTTGAATTGCTGCTACTTCACCTGTTTGAGGTACCCTTTTGTTGTACAGTTTAATTGTGATTTAAAGATGGTTCCCATCTATATAATACATTGTTTTCAGTAAAATTATCCCTGTGTTACACCAGGGACTCAAGCACAGTATTTAGACCATTCACTTTAAACTCATCTCAGTAGAAAACATGTATAAATTCCACCGAGTGTGTGGACTCTTGCCTTGGTTCAGTGGTTGTTACCTACACACAAAGTAGGCAGGAGGCCTTAACTTTCTGAGTAGGGAGAATTTTGTGTTCACCATGGGGAGATGCAAATAACAGGTCATGGCAGGCAGAATTCAGAATCAGATCTGATACCTTTACTAAATACATAATTGCTATGTATTTAGGGTTTTTTGTGGTTTTTTTTTTTTTTGGGTGTTTTTTTTTTGTTGTTTTTTTTTTTTTAATATTGCTATATACTAAATACAGGTGGCATTACACAGCACTATACCAAGAACAGGAAACAAACACTGAGTGTCCAGAACCTTAGATCAGCTATTTGTTGGAACTCAGTCACCAAATTATATGCTGGTGTCCTGGGTAAAGGCGCAGTGGGTATGCTCAGAAGTGCTTTGGGACCATTAGTCTCACTGGGATATGTGCATAGCTAAGTTAAGTGCACAACCATCTCGGAGGTCTTGGTAGGCAGGTACTTGAGAAGTCACAGCTCACTAGGACTCTGCTGCTTCTTGAAAATTGCGAAGAGGTTGAACCTGCAAGCTTAAAGAAAGGATATTTCAGTTGCTTTCACTGCAAAATCAACATATGAATACTTTAGTTATTTCTTGCCTGAAAAGGGAGAACTGAGCTGCATTTTGGATGTGCCACTGTCAGGTACCAAAGCGGGACTTAGGCTAGTTAGTCCATGTACACAGCACAGTGCAGTACAGCAGTCAGGGTCCTGTGAGCAGTGTGAACCAGAGGTCTCCCAGTTTCTTTTACTTTACTTTGCAACAGGAGTGTTTTGGTCCAGGTGCAGGTCTGCAGTGGTGTAGTCATAATGCCTGCTGGGGGACATGGTGTCACCTTCCTGAGAGTGTGGGAGGGAGGGAGAGGAGAACAAAGGCAGCCCTTCGAGCCCTTAAGCTGTTGCTGTGCACTGTGGATCACACCACTCCAACAAAAGTAATACACACAGCACTTAACTGCCTTAAATATGGCTCATGTTAAGTGCTCTGCTGTGCACCCCAGCAGCATGAGATTTGCCAGGTAGTCTGCAATTGTATAAGATTTAGTTTTTTGTAGAAACCAGATAGAAATGGGTAATTATTCACAGAAGGTGGTCATAACTGCCTTCACTAACAAGTAAGGGCAGAAACAGTTGCCTTTAGCCCTACTTTAAAAGGACAAAGCAAAGCGCACTTGGCAGGAGGAATTTCCCATAAAGAAGAGGTGTTTGGTATTTGACAGGGTAATTGAATGCTTAGAGGAACAGGCTGACATGAAAATACACTTTCTTTTGTGTGGCTCAAGAAGAACAATCTTTGTCAACAACCTAAGACACAGGACGGAGGACTGTCAGGAGCTGGACAAAGAATGTGGTATAAGTAAATAAGACAAAGTTCTTATTTGGATTTTGGGTGTCACAGCTTCCCAATAGGCTGTGATGTCCACCTAGAGTGGCCTGGCAAAGATGTCCAGGGGTCAGGACATGTGGTTTTTGATGTCTTTTTAAATACTGATGTTCCTTTGCACAATGTTTCTTTCCAGCCTGCCTCCATTATGTCCCATACAAGAGTCTGGTTTGAGTGGTTTTGTGCTGCTGAGCAATGATCTGTTCTCTGTCCTTTCCCTCACATGATCTCCAAAGGGCCTTGCAATTCATTGTGCACCCTCGCTGTTAGTAGAGCACAGGGTGAAAGAAGCACATGGGACAGGAGAAGGGGAATTTTGCTGGCAGGACAGACATGGAGCTGTCAGAGGAGACCTCCCTCAGGCCACCAAGCGAGTGATGGAGCTGGCCTCTTCAGGACATGTCTGTTTCCTTCAAGCAAGAAGGAAAGTTTTTAAATGGATGGCTTTTAAATCATAGTCTTGTTCATCTCCCTGCTCCCCTCTTCTCATGGTGCCTCTTCATCTCATTTCCTGTGGATTAAGGATACAGCATTTAGACAAAATACCCCAAATTTTTCTCTTTGCAGTAGGTCTTTCAAGTGTTCCATCTCCTCACAGCTCAGCCAGTTCAGGGTACTTACATAAAGGATCCACTAGCCATGGAGAGAGGTTATGTCTTCCATCCTGCTTTTGTTTTGAATTTTGAATGGACAGGGACTGTGTTGTCAACTCATTAATTGTTACAAAGTTAATGGCTTGGATCTACAGGCCACAGGCTTAAATTTCTGGGAATGAGATTTACTGCAGACCATCACATGAGGATACTGTGACAATCTAGTTGAGGTTTAAGAAGAGCAATCCTATTAGCTTGAATTGCTGATAGGGATCAAAGCTCTCTTTCCTCTTACACAAATGCCTTGGAAGCAAACTGATCACTGTCCAGGTCTATCAGACCATGAAACTAGATTAGCAAACTGGGGCCTCTCTGTCCAAGTGACAGAGCAGCTGAGGCTGCTGTACACAGAGGAGGAGAGAGAAGTGGGGAGATTATGCAAATATGTGGCAAATAACTCACTTTATGGGATATAATTATATGGTTGGTACTAGCCACATCATTAATACGACTCTAGTGGTCTGAATCCTTGTTAGGGCTATGGGAGCAGGGCTTTCTTGTGCTATGCAAGCAAAAAAACCCATTGGTTCTGTGCCAACAAATACTCTTGTTTAGTCCCACACACCTTGAAGGATGTTCAAGCTGATAGCTGGCTGTGGATTATGTAGGGAAAATGATGATTTGCACCCCTTGGAGTGGGACAGGTATCTGGCATTCAGCTCTCCTGCCCCTGACTTAAAACTGATTTACAAAAAATCCTAATACAGAATTGAGTCCTATGGCAAATTAAGTGTATCATTAGAAGCCAAAGCCCTGTGTCTCCTCTCAGGGGAAAAGTTTGGGGTAAGTTGTCCTGCTGGCCCCCCACCTACTGGGATTGCAGTAGGTCATAGGTTTGGCAAAGGCCTAACAGGTTTCAGTAGTCAGCTAGTGCCACTTGGTCCCTTTGTGGGTCAGACTAGGTCTACAAGTGGGGATTAGCTAATAAAGAAATGCCATTTTTTGGCTAACTGTCCATGTTGACAGGAAGCGTTTGGGTATCTATGTATAATTAGCCAAGTGATGTGCATTTAATTTGATGGGTAGATGCTCTGAGGTTAAAATCAACCCTGAGCAGCTTGTCTTGATGAGTAGGATAGTCCTGGTAAACACCAGCAGAGTGTTCTCAAGATGTCTGTACTTCACTCTGCATGGCAAAAGCTGGCCCTGTGCTCCTTATTATTCCTCCTTGCAAACTTACCATAGACTACTGTTTTTAATTAAAAACTTTAGCTCTTATTCTTTCAAATGCACTGGCTTTGCATTGAAACATACAAAATGAGCTTTAAAATGGGTGAAAACTCTTCAACAGTTTTGGTGCCCTGAATCAGCCTAGCAGTATGATTGACAGATCACAGGCATTTCTCCTTGGCAAGACCGTTTGCTTACTTGATAATTCACCAGAGCTGGAATTTCCTTCCCTTACAGGTCTCGCCCACAGCCCAATCTTGCAGCCACAGCATGTGCTGTTAGCAAAGGGTTTTCCTTTTGATATTTCTTACTCTGAGTCAAGAATATGAACTCTTTGGTACACACAGAAATGGGAGAAATACTCCAAAAGGAATTATAGGAAACTATATATACAAGTTGTCAGCCAAGACAACCATATGTAGAATTAATAGCCAATACCTTATTGATTGCATCTTGTATGACAAGTCCCCAGGTAGTGTTACTAAGATTTTCCAGTACAGTAGCTGTTAGACTGTTTTTCTTTCCCCTTTTTTGTTTTGATTTGCTTCTCATCTAATCATGACTGGAAGTAAGCCTTATTCACACCTCTGGCAGCGATTCCTGCCTGTAAGTTTTGGGAAGTTCACACTGTAATCTCAATATGGATTTGCCATTGATTGTCTTGCCTTGAAATGAATCTGAGCCTGAAACCAAAATTTGAATGCTACATTACTGCATTAAGTTCAGGTTTTGATTTTAATGCTAATCCAAATCTATATTTCCGGACTTGACAAGAAGAAAACCAATAGTAGTAAATAGTATCTGAAAAAACAGGAACAATAATGACATCAATAAAAGCAATAAAACCAATCATATCCACACATTAGAGCTCCTATGCTCATAAAGAATGCATTTATGAGTGCTTTTATGAGTGCTTCATCTAAAATTGCTTCACATGCACTTCTGGTGTACAACAAAACAACAGCAGGATTCCAGTAGAATCTTTAGGAAAAAAGCAAAAAAATAACATCAAATAGTGTCACAATTGAAACAAAGGGAAACATTCAAGCAACGTATAATTAACCCAGCTGGAATTTGGTCAGGATATCCAGGTTAACACCTCATTCAGTTAGTGGGCTGTGTAGTAAATTGTTGAATATTGTTATTTAAAAGTCAAATAATTTACTGAGCTCTTTTCATGTGTGGAATATACAAGAAGGTCAACTGCCTTTTTAACATCTGGTAGCAGAACCCTGGTGATTTACCTGCACTCTGGTGATTGTAGATAGCCAAGTGATGGATGACTTTGCTAGAAAGCTCACTCTGTTAACTCATACAAGCCCACAAGGAGCCTGATAACTCTGCTTTGTGGAAACATTAAAGGCTTTGTCTGTAGCTTGTGTAGATTGACAAAGTACCATAGATGTCAGTGAGACTCTGCTGATTTATATGTGCTTTGGACATATCTCTAAACCAGAAGGCCATTCATTACTTCTTCTTGGTTGAAAGAAAAAAAAAACTGAAAAAAAAATGAAAATAAGAAAAATAGAGAGTACCTTCATTATTACTTACATATTAGAAAACATTTTACTTGAATTTTCAGATTACTGTTCAAATCAAATCTAGGATTTGAACATAGCCTGGATGAGGAGAAGACTGGATGAGATGATGCCATGCTTAGTTTAGTTTCTTTGCTGCCTGACACTGATGTCTGTAGGAAAGCCCACAGGAAAATTACAGAAACAGCAAGCAGAGCAGTAGAATGGTCTTAAGGAGGATCAGAAAACTGATTAGGGGCTAAATTTTCTCTCAGCGTAATGAACCATTACAGGGGGAAAACTGCCTGCATCCTCCTACCCCTTTTCAGTTTCCTGTATCTCATGTCAGTTTAAGCAGCCTAACCACAACAATTGTGCTGATCCTGTAGAGCTGACCTTCCTCTCTTATAGAGGTCTCTCTTTGATCAGCATATCTGTATTCTGAGAGACTCTGAGCACATTGCATTGACTGACAAAAACTAGTTTTTCAGTCTTGCTGGCAAGAGGAAACTAACATGGTTAGGAAAAGAAAGGTGAGTTCACTCTGTTTTCTGCCTTATCAGCAAAACTGTCAGTCTGCAGTCCCAGCATGGCAGCTGATGGAAACTGAAGACAGGAAGGGCATGACATAGCCTAATTTCTTCCCTATGCATAGGCTGAACCTGTGGGAATGGCAATTAGAAAGTTCATCTTATGGCTTAAAACATTTGCTTCAGTTTCGTGCCAGGCTTTAGCAAGCACAGCACTCAACTGGAGTTCTCCACTGCAGCTGACCTGGAGGCAGTGTGGAGAGGATGAGGGTCCAACAGACCAAGGGCAATAGTTTTACTGCACAGTCCCCCTTCGGATTACTCTTGTTTTCCACATATCTCAGGATTACCAGAGGATGCTCAGTCTCCACTGATTTACTGTCTTGGCAAATATCAAGAGGAGCACAATCTATGCTGTATGTTGCAAGGAAGCTAACTGTGGATGAATGAGGGCAATGTTTGCAGTCAGGACTTTCCTTTACAAACATTGAATCATACTGTTGTGGAACCAGGACCCAGTGATGAATGACTCACTGTTGGCAGCAGTCACTGCCCTATCAGTGGGCTCTGTTCAGGGGATGTGGGGGCTAGTGTTTGATATCATCTCTGAGCTCCCAGCATGCTAATGAGTAAGGCACACTGTGGCCTGTATTGATCTGTGATTTGGTTTTTCATGAGGCTCTGCACAAAGACACCCGCGTTGCTGGGAGTCCTGTTATTCTCCAACACAAAGATGTTGCTTTGGGGATGTTTAAAAACATCTCTCTTGTTTGACTGTGATGTTTTTAGCTTGGATCTCTTTATTTTGAGGATTTTTTCCAGTATGAATTCTTTACAGTAATTAAATGCAAAACTTCATTAGTAAGGGACAGAAGAAGCATGCTTAAATGACTCAAAGAACTGAGAGTGAGCTAGAAATCCTTGGATCAGTGGTTCAAACTCAGTGCCTGCTGACTCTGAGGTAAGGGACACATCTCCTGTTCAGGTGCAGGTGATTATATCATATGACACAATGCAGAGGCTGGAGTGGACCTGCCTGTTGGTCGTGATGGAAATGGGTACATTGCCAGGCTCAAAAAATGGAGAGGGGAAAACGTTCTTCTCAGTGAAAAAGCATAAAGCTGCTTTCTGTTTCTAAGCTATGACACTGATTAACTTCCCAAAGATCCCCTGGGATGTGAGGAAAGGGTCTGCACCTTGAGGTAGACAAGGTTGAGAACAGTATTGCAGGAGGTCTCCGCATCGAACTTGAGATGATAAACCAGCACTGCACCCACGTTTTACTGAGACTCAGCACAAGGGCTGAAGTCCCAGAAAGTTTATAGAGTGACGTGTCCTCTCAAGGTGAAAGGAGGAGTTCACAGATGAACAATGAAGCATAGGAAAAGTTGGCCTGCCTCTGCCAACTGTCTGGGATCAAACAGGAGACTTCAGTCACCAGTTGCTGCTGCTGGGTCTGTACGTACCAGATCCCAAGCTCACTGCAAGGCTCCCACTAGCTTAGGCAGACTACAAATCAGGCTGTGAATAAGCGCCGTGTTCACTCAAATAGACTGAATGGAATTTGAACGATGGGAGATAAGAACTCTTCCCAGGACAGGGCAGAAACAGACAGTCTGGTTTCCTTTGCAGTAAAGTCCTGCACTATTAAAGGTTCAGTATTTGCACCAAGGATGGGCAAAACAAACACACAGGACTACCTTTATGCAATGACAGATGTTAGAGTATTGTTGCAGACCAAGCTGTAGGGATGTGATAATCCTGTCTTTCTGAAAAATAGCTGCAAGTTGGTTTAAGAGGACATGCCTTACTTTTCAACAAATAATTTAGCTTAATTAATCAAAGAGAAGACATACGCATTCAAGCTCTGAAGCAGTTTTTCTCTGACAACAGTCCCCTCCCTGTGTGTCTGTGTCATGTGGCAGTGTAAGTATGGGCTAAACCACACTTAAGACTGAGTAAACGATATGATTTTAAGAGCAAATGGGAAAAGGAGCATGGAAATTGAATGAAGCCCAGAAACATATTTTGAATCCCCACCCTAATCACACTGTGGGAGGAACTTGACATTGCCATAAATAAAAATGCACGTTACAAACCTTTCCATAGTTTCAGCAGAGCATTGTCATGGGGACTAAGATGGCTGTTGATAGCGAAGAATGCATTATGCTGAAGGATCATAGGTTCTGGAAAATCCTATCAAATTTTATGGAAAATGATAACATTCCTGCCAGCTTAATGAACCATCACTTCAAGGCTCTTAGGAGCGGTACTTCCACTAGCGAAATATATGGATGGTGCATGCAACCTTACAGGAGAGATAAAACCCTCCAGCAGTCCTGTGGTGTTAGCCAAGCTAAACTGTGTTCCATCTCCGACAACCACACAGCAATACTCGCTCCTGACATGTTCCTATAAATATTCTGAGCCTCTACAGAAACCTACTGGCTTCAGCCCCAGCCTGCTCTGTAGGGTTTTCCTGAAAGGCTTTATGGCTTTACTAATAAGGTAGACCCCAGATTAACCCCCATCTTCAAATTTTTCCTTTAAAAAGCCCCCACAATCAGCTTGGGAAAGCAGGCAGCAAAGGGAAACAGGCTATCTCAAAACCTCCACACTGCACAGAGGTCACTGCCCAAACCATGGGCTCGTTTGTTTTCCTCAGAAACATGAAGGCTCTGGGAAGGGGAACTTTGGCACGGAGCTGTTGTGGGAAGAGTTGAATGCGGTTGTAAAGCCGGGCGGTTCAGGAGGAGAAGCATGGAGTGGGCGCAAGACCAGACAAAGTCAGATGCCTGAACAAGCACAGTGTGTGGCCCTGGGAAGAGCCCAGAGAGAGGGGCCTTTTGGGTGGGGGGCTTGGCCAAAACAGCAGGGGAAGTTGGGAACAGAGAAACCCTCTCCTGTGACTTGACTCCTGCTGTGTAACACAGGACTTTGTTTCTCCTTTGTAAATAAACAAAGCTGCTTGCAAGAAACTACCTAAGCCCTGCAATGACTTTTCTTCCTGAGTTGAACTACCTACAAGATTGTGGATTTTAGACAGCCCCATGGGTGGAAAAGGAACAGCAAGGTTTTGTGCAGACAGACAACGCAGCAATACATTAAAGACCTGTATTTAAGGGATGTATGGCAGAAGTGAACAGAAGACATGGATGTCAGGGGTGGGGAGGGCTAATATTTAGTAGAATTTATGAGATCCTCTTCCTTCTTGAAGAAATGGTATCTGATGTAAATAAACTCAAATAGGATTTTCCCTAGTTTCAATTCCTGACTATAAGTATGGGCAAATTCTTCTGCTGCTTTATTTTTTTGTGTGAATGCATCAAGATAATGGGGAAGTGTTTGTGTTTCTTTAAGTAGCTAGGAGGTGGGTTACCACTGGCTTCCTTAATCCAGGTACCTTGTTATCTTAATTAAAAACCAAAATCAGCTTTGATCTCCCTACAAGTTCATTGCATAACCAGCTTCATTTACTATTGTTTAAGCTCAGTTTGCTTTCCATGATGAAAAGAATTTGTATTTCACACTGAGCAGGAAGTCCTACTTAAATGTTTCTTGGTTTTGATCTCCTTAAAGGGAATTAAATTATGTTCCTGGTTAAAAAAATGCATGGCAAACAGATTACCAAGTCACTAGACTTGCCAAACCATGAGCCAACAGGGCAGCAGGCTGGACACATGGAAGATGAAGTGGCTCAATTCTCTTGCTTTAAATGTAAAAAGGACTGTGGATATGGTACAGATCTCTGCTTTTTGACCCCCTTTTGTTGCAGTTTTTACTACCTTTCCAGACTGGCTTCTCACATCAATTCAACTGGACCTTTTCACCTTCTCATCCTGTTCTCCTGCGCGGGGAACAACACAAGCAGCGTTAGTGACAACTGCTCTGGCCACTAGATGGGGTGTGGGAAACCACCACCATCCTTCCTTTCTCCTGGCAAAACCATTCTCAGGGGACTCTGACTCTTTTGATTTCTGAAGCACTGAAGATGCTGGGAGTACCAGGCTGGAGTAGCCTAAGAGCTATTCTCGGTTTCTGCATGCCCAGCTTTTTTTCCAAGGGCAGCTCTGGTGTGTACCTAACCTGCCCTAACCCTCCTCAGTGCTGGCGCGCCTGGAAGCTGTGGTGCAGAGCTCTGGTCTGGCCAGAAGCGATGTCCCATCCCCTGCTGTCCTCCTGCACGTGCAGAGCACCAGGCTCTGTTGGCTGCCATGCCTTGGTGGCACAACCAGGTTCCTGACAAAGTCTGTGTTAAGACAATCTGCTGTTTTCTGCAGGACTCTGAAGGGAGCAAGTGAGTTTGCTCCTGATGATGCAGGGAAAAGCTTTCTAGGTTGCTGAGTGGCATTTTAGATAATTTAAGAACATTGATCTTTGCCCTGCTCTCCAAACATGCCCCAGACTGTATCCCAGAGCTTATGTTTTATTTTGCATGGGATCTGGGGAGATTTACTTGTTGCCGGATAGCCACACTCCCAGGGTGGCAAAGCCCAGTAAAGCAAATGGGACTAACATATTTTCTCACTATGCATACTATATAAATCCAAGGAACTAGCTGCCACATAAAGCACTCAGCTGCCTGTTTTGGACATCAGAGGGGATTGAATTGCTTTAATTCTCTTCCCTCTTTGCCCTGAGGCAGGTAAGGATCAGCTTTTGTGACTCTGGGAGACACCTCTGATTTCCTGCTGCTCCCTAGAAAGAGCTTTTGGCATTTGCGGGGGTGACCCAGGAAACACCGGTGCAGGGGGAAGGGAAGCTGAGCTCTTGGGGTCTGAAGTGCTCTTGCTTCTCATCTTACCACTCAAAGGAAGCAGGAAAGAAAATGTTGACACATTTTCCCCACCAGTTGCCCCACATAAAAACAGTTATCTGCTTAAATGGTTACAGAGAGGCTGAAGTTTGCAATGGGTTGTCTCCGAGTTAATCCTCTGCGTCTCCATCAATTGGTGTCACAGGAGTTAACAAGAAGCCAGAAAGAGACAGCAGGTAAAATTTAGCCACTTAAAATGGAAGTCAAACAAATGTCCCTTCTGAGTGCTATAATTTTACAGGGTTTGCTTCCTTCATACCCTCCCCTGCTTAGTATGTGATAATCTTTGCCTGCTGTTCCCTCCTCTTTTATCCCTTCAGCAGCTTGGCCCTCACAGTTTTCCCCAAAAGGACTTTGTTTACGTTTGTACATTTTATTATCTTTCTTCCCTGCAAACCCTCCCGTTTCCATGTTGTTTAGCATGCAGTTAGAACAGCAGCACTCCTGAAGAAGCTCTGGCAGGTCAGTGCCCTTGGAGATGCTCTGGATCACATAGTCATCTCCTCCTGAGATCTATTGGTGCATGACTGAGCTTTAGGGGGCCAACAAAGCCCCAGACCCATTTACAGAGCAAGTTCTTCCCTAAATCACAACCTGATATTGCAGGCTGTTTAACCTTGGGGCAATTAATAGGAGGTAAATAGGTGAAAACAGCGTCTTGGGTGACCCTGGGCCGTGTCTAGGCCATTGGCAAGTCCTGTTTTAGCCCTCATTTTGACTGGTGTGGCTGCTTTCTGCCTTATTCTTGTGAGATCCTCCAAGTTCTGAGGCCCCATGCAATTGCCCTGAGAGCTTATCCCTGAAACCAGTCCTAAGCACAATTTGGAGAAGGACTGGCCCCTTAGGATAAAACACTTGGCTACTGTCACCCTCCTGTGATGAACTTAGATGATGTGACTGCATGCTTGAATCTCGTGAGAGGAGTAGAGTCCAGCATGCCTGAAAAATTGAATTTTTGGCTGAATGGGACAGGAAAGGCAAGAGCACATACAGCAATTATGTCTGCCTGTACAGCCTACACAAATGCTATGGGCCAGCTGGACAAGGCTGCTCGCAAATAAGAAATTGACACAGATATCTACCTGGCTCACAGACTCAGACAAGTATTTGCACGTACGAGATCATGTGTATACAGCAGACTGATTCCAAGCCAAACAAAAATTATTCCACTAACTCCAATGGGACAAAATTTGTTTGTGCAGTTTCAGAGGCCGGTCTGAAGACTTGGAAAGAATATTTTCCAGGCATTTGACCAGTTTCTGGGTAATCTGAAAAATAGTATCTTTTACAGAGATTTATATAGCTGTAGACACACCCTCACAAATGCACATGTATGGATTTGATAGCTTTTAGCTGGCTTTTTTATTTGTTTCATGCCCATCTTACTCTAATTGTAAACTCACTGTGGAATGTGAGGATTAAGGGAAGTTAACCTGAGTTTCTCAGAGTATAGTTTTTGACCTACAAAATGAATAGGAGCCGTTTTTGGGGAAGGGAGGATGCATTTTGCTTCCTATATACACTTAGCATCAGCAGTCTTTAGTTCTACTTAAATGTAAAGGAAACATTAGCAAGGAGGGAAGTGCCTTGCATTTTTTGAAGTCTGTTATTAAAATATAACAAAAATCAGACAAAAGTTCGCATTGTGACCCACTGAAAGATCCATGTCTTTTGGACTGTTCTTGGCAGGAAAAAAATAATTTCTTCCATATGGTTGGGGTAACTCCATTGTGCGAGGGCTGCTGCAGTGGTGGCTCACATTCCTTATGTTTGTTTTCCTGTGGGATGGCAAATTGCCCTGCACCTGAAGGTAGCTCACTGCAGCACTGTCACTTGGGTGCTGGAGCAAGTGGCTGGTGCCAGTAACCCTCCTGTTGCCACCTAAACCCTAGACTGAAAGGGCATCCAAGCGGCTGCTTGCAGGGTGCAAGGCAGGCATCCCCACTTCCCACAGGGTTCCTGCGCCTCAGGTTGATAATGTCTGTGTGCCTGGGTGGGATGCTCTTGGTGCTGTGGATATCATGTTTTTCTCCTCACCCTAATCTGGCTGGCCTGTGCTCTCGGGTAATGGAAAACAGCAGAGGTCCTTTGAAGCAGGGCAGATATTCATCAGCAAGGAGGCTGCCCTCCCAAGGTAATGTGGCAATATCCCAGCCATCAAAGGGTCCATATGGACACGTGGTTTACCTTTCTCACTTCACCTCCAGTTATCAAAGCAAGCAGGTCATGACTGTACTGTGCACTCCTGTTGGAAATACCAGAATAAAATCAAGGCTTCTGGAGACAGCTCCTCAAAAGGGATATTTGAAATAACTTGTGTGCTCCCCTCCAGATGATTTTATCTCTGACTCACCACATGAAAATGAAAGATACCATCGGAAAGAATCCTTCCTTCTTTCCATGTGCTGTTTTGCTTGTTTGTTTCTATGTAAATGGGGTTAAGTTAGGGTTAGGGTTGGCCTGGTAACAGAGGCCACTGTGCTCCACAGTGTCCCCTCCCCTTGCCCAAGTGCATGAAAAAGGTAAATTTAGCTCTTTGCTCATCTTTCTATTTGTATGTTAGCACTAACACAGTCATCTTGACTCAGTCATCTAAACCTGAGATATTAAAAAAATTGATTATAGGAAGAAAGCATGGCTTAATAGAATGGCCAGAGACTTACAGGTCAGGCATTGAACTTCCAGCTGTGGCTACTCATGGCTGACAGTTACCACCCTCTGACACGACTTTTGGGAGCTGAAAGCTCCCAAGCTGAGCATGGCAGCACCTGGGCACAGTGTTGAACACAGGGCAGTCTGCTGGCCTCAGTGCTTTTGCCCCTGACTGATGAGCCACAGCCAGAGCCCAGCAGAGATCTCTGCCAGGGCAGCCAGTTGTTTGAGCTAAAGCAGTGAAAAATAGCTTTAAAAAAATGAAACAGCTTTAAATATGTCTTACCAGGGGTTTGATTAAGAAAAATAATTAAATATATTGGGTGAGTTCAAATCAATAAAAATACTGGAAAGGGTATTTTCCTTTCCCCCTCACCTTTGAGTTTATTTCCTTCTTTTTCATTCCCCCAGCTCTGTCTGGCAGAGTGAAAAAACAGACAAGTGACACAAGAAGGAAAAGAAGGCACAAAGGATGCAAAATAAGATATTTTTTGTGTGTGTGTGTGAGAAAGCACCTAAAAACTGGGGAGAGAGGATTTACCCAGAAATTGTTGTTTTAAAATAAGCACCTTTTTAATGGGAAAAAATAAAGAAAATAAAAGAAAAAAACCCCACTCACAACAAACAGTTGTAGCCACAAAATGAGATAGCAGGGCTGTGGTTTGGCTTTGCTTAATACCTTCTATGCCCAGAAGCACATTCCTGGGGGTGACAAGGAGGAATTAATGGTCCAGAGGCGTTTGAAAGCACCTGAGGAAGTCAGAGCTGATGGGGGCATAGCTGATGGATTCACATGAAGTTGTGAACACTGAGTCTTTCATACTTGCACCACGGGCTTCAGGCATGCACTCAGCAAGACCGTGGGAGTTCGTGGGATGCTGTTCTTACTGTAGTGTCATAATATAAGCACTCATTTTCAGGCAGCATATGCGTGTGAATGATGGGGTAGGTTTGTGATCCCTCTTCTGGGAGGTAACCAAGCAGTGCTAAATGCCTGCATCCACTTGGAGGATGGAGAGGATTTGGTGACCTCCTCCGGGCAGAATGACAGATAACCTCCTTCAGCCCAAGGAGAGGCACTGCTAAGTCTCACTGTCACAGCAGGCCACCGAGCCATTGGCAGCCCATCCTGCTGATAGCAGAACTACACAAAGGCCAGTTCATTACTGTAGCAAAAACGTCTTACAAAAGCTAGCGCCAAATAAATTAAAGCATTAAGATCTCATTTTCTACAGCATTAACACTATGATGAATGTGAAATCCAATCCCTGCTGGCATCATCAATACCAAAGACCACAGTGCTGTGTATCAAGAGGCATTGTCAGAGTCCCCCAGGAATTGTGTGCAGTGATCAGAAAACCTTGGGTCTCTTTCCCCCTCCTCACCAGCAGTCTCTGCTTACAGGAGGCCACCTCATTTCCCACCAGTGAAGGACCAACAGCACAATGGCAGGCACATGCTGGAGATGAAAGCAAAGATTTTTCTTCAAAATGATTTTGGGAGTGAGCTGTTATTTGGAAGCAGAGAGAGAAGCTCGTGTTAGAATAGCTGCTCCAAAAACAGTAACTCTGCCTAGATGAATTTATAATAGCCACTTTAACTGGTGCCAGGAAGACACTGAACTTCCAGTGAGTCATTTTTCCACAGCCATGAATAAGATAGGATGAACTTCAGGTATGTACTTTGTTTTTTATGATATAACAACCACAACAAAGCTTTGAATCCCTCTAGTTTAACCACAGGGAGCGGCTATGCCCATCTTTCTTGGGTGGTTTTATTGCAATTTTTGTATTCTGCACAGGAAAGTTTGAGGTGTTATCTGGAAGAGCACTGGGTTTGGGTTTTCTGTCTCTCAACGCCTTCACATCCAAATTCCACTTTGGTCTAAGAAAAAGCCTTGTCATTTACGAGGGATAGGGATACTGGATAGCTTCAAGGAGTTGGAACCTGCAGAACTGTAGATGCTACAGAGCCTAGTGCCGGGTTTGCTGCATGTATCAAAGCCTTCTTGCAATCCTTTTTTCTACCTTGAAATTCCCCCATAAAGGTGTACTTGTTGGCTCCAGATCTTCTCCTGTCTTTGTGCCTTTCCCCACGTGCTTCCTTCAGCTCAGTTACCCTTTTCTCCATGTCAAAGAGAAACTTGTCCCAAGGTGCACCCCAATTTCCTTTACTTCCCTTTGCTTTTTGAACCTTACTTTTTATTCCTGTTCTACCCCTCCTCTTCTCTTTCAGGGACACAAAATTTCAGGCAACACTTGATTTGTTGGATATTGTTATGAATAAAAAACTGGGCAGGAGATTTTACTCCTTTTAATGCCTTTATTAAGAGAATTCAGCTCTGGGTAGGTGCAGAGATCGAAATCCGCCGCTGCTTCCAATTATGCCAGCTCCAGCGAAGGAGGAAGTTCTTAGCCCTGCTGATGAGCGGGGCTGAAGCCTCCCGTCCTCACGAGAGTCGCCCTGGGAAGGCTCGTCTTAGCGCTCATTGCTGGCCCAGTCCGTATTCCTTCGCGTTTCCCCGAGGTTACAGCGACACTTTACTAAAGCCCGCCCCCCCCAGTCTATAGTCCCGCATTCTCCCGAGCGAGGCGCGCTGTTATTTTCTTTAAATAATGTCTAGTTTTGGAGTTTTGAGTCCTTTTTCCCTTTCGAGTTGTTATCCCGTGTTCCCGCGCGTCTTTATTTGCATATGAAAATGCTCAGTCTTTGATTGCGAAATCTGGGTTTCTGATTTCGCAATCGAGGTTCTCCTGTGCGCCTGCTCGGGTCTTTCCAGCCGTGCCTCCGCCGCCACACGCAGTCCTCCCGGTTTCTATCGGACCCCGCTGCCGTGCCGTCGCTCCCGCGCCGCTCCGCCGTTTCTCTGTCCGTCTGCGCTGTCCCGGCCCCTCGCGGCCGCTCCGCCACACCGTGCACCGAGCAGCGCCACGCGGCTGCTTCCTGCCATCCCAGCCGCGCTGCCGCCGCCATGTGCCACGCGGTTATCTTGCCTCTCGCTGTCTCCCGCCGCCTCCGAGGGACTCTGCCTGGCTGCGGGAGAGAGAGCCGGCTCCTCTGCCTCCACCAGCGGGAGGGGGGTCGGCTCCTCTGCCGCCGCTGCCCCGGCTCCATTGCAGCTGCGGGACTTCGGCTGGCCCCGCTCGGGAGCCCGCCGGCCCCGGCTCCGCCGGCCACGGCTTGGCAGCTCCAGCCCGACTCTGGTTCTCCTGGCCTTTTGGGGGTCTTAGAAGCTGCTTAAGAGATTATTTCCCTACCTATGTTGTTTATTTTAGAAAACAGCGTTTGCAGGGAAGAAAAGGGGAGGGGTGAGCTGACACAAAAAAAACAGTAACAAATATTTCAGAAACTTATTCATCACAGATATTGTCTGGGAAGTGTGGACCACCACCATCTGATAGCTTTGGAGGCGGCTGTCCCCATTTGCTCTTATGTTTGTTACATCCTCTGAGCTTTGCTAAATGTCACCAAAAGCTATGCAGGGAGCAAAACAGCCCCTGAAACTTTGGAAGCAGTGTGTCAATATGAGTCAAAGCTGTGCTTTAATACCCAAACAGTACTGCCTAACTAGACATGATAGTTTGCAAACTCTGACAAGTAGACATTTATGGTAGTAAAATTCTCACTGCTTTTGCTGAAACTAGGAGGTGTCATCTCATGTCAGGCCTTCTTGTCATGTGCTCTAAGAAATGGGAACTATCAAACTGGCTTAGATAGAGCAAGAACTGCTTTTAAACTGAAGCTTTGTTGTGGCCCAAAGATTTTTTCCTAATTAGCTTTGGAAAAGCTGCTGTTAACTTTCATTGCTTCTTCTGGTTTTATAGACCTGTGGCTTTGCTGTGCATCCTGAAGGATAAGGATCAAACTATCAGTGGCAAGGTATAATTCAGGCCTGCCTCAACAAAGGTGGGAAAGAAACATTTTGATAGAAACACATATTTGGTGTAGTTCTTGTGCCTGTGGTTTAGCCTTTGGGCGTGACCTTCTGGGTGCAGCTCCTAGACTTTCTGGGGTCACTAGGGTGGTGCACACCAGCAACTTGAGACTGAAGAGAGAATCTTCAACTCCCTGTTTCTGCCCTGGTTTGCCCGTATTTCCTGGCCTGTCTCCATCTGATCTGTACATTCCTGGTAGCATACCTCCCTGAAAAAGTATACCTTTGTTTGGTTTGTGCTATACTTTTCCGGAGGATCCTCCTTACTTACTGAGAGCAGTGTCTGCAGCCTGGCAGAGAGGAGACATACTCTGTGCTTTCCCCTCCACCCGCCTGGGCCATTCCTGGGCTTCTGCCATCTCCCAGAAGGAAAGGGCACGATGTGCTGTGCCAGCACAGGGGCCAGGCTGCTGGCAGCCAGGACCGGCAGCCAAAGGCAAGGCGTCACATCGTCGCAGGGACTGTAAATACACCACACATCTTTTATTGTTGTGTCATAATCACAATGTCTCTATAATGTAGTTTGTTTAACTGGATGACTTCAGTGCTAAAAATAAGTGGATCTTGCTGTTTCCAGGACAACCAGTATCCCAATGGCTTATCTCGGCGCCTCTCCTCTGTCAAAAGGATGTTCTAAACAGAGCTGGCCATGAATATTAAAAATGAAGCATGCACACAATAAAGCATTCCCTAGGAAGAGCCCCATGTTTTAATGCTATATGTTATGCTAATAGGACAGTTGCCTCTCAGAGAAGTGCTTAATTCAAAAGCGACACAGTATGGGGTGAGATTGCAAGAAAGTCAGAATGTAATGTGTATCTCTTCCTTCTCCCTTTTTTTTTCTTTTCTTTTTTTTTTTTTTTACTTCAATCTCTCTCTGGTGCTTAGAGTGGCTCACTAGGCAGCACTTTCTGTCTTTAGCCGAGAAATCCATAAATTGAAACCTCGCATGTGTGTTCTGAGCCCACACAGTGAGATGGCTGCAGGGGGACAGAGGGCTATTGCCTGGCAGGTGGTACCTGGCTGCAGGGACAGCCTGGCTGCCTCTGTGGGCATGAGGGTACTGGTGCCTCTTATACTGAGCCAGGGAAAAAACAGCTTGCACAAACAATGCTTGGCTTTTCTGAAACCGAAATTCAGCTGCACTTCCCAACAGGAGTAGAGATGAATTGCTCATTTGGAGGAGTCAGGGAGATATAAAAAAGCCTCCTAGCAAGGAAATGGTTGCATTATTACATGTCTGCATTCCTCCAGCTTTTTATTCTCTATTCCCTTTTTCTTCCTCCTTCCCTCTCAAACAAAGAAAAAAGCCTTGAAGAAAAAAATCAGAAAAAGCCTAAGGAAACCAAAGGGTTCATTTTTGACCTCTGCATCTGGACAAAAAGGAGGAGATAATTTAGCCAGTAGGATTGGTATTCAAGTACAGGCTAAGTGGAGGCTGCCTTCTGAGCCGTAGGACTCTTGCAATAACTGGTGAGACTCATGTCCAGATCATAGGTTTTGAGTGAAACAATTGGTTCACTATTAATCAAACAGTTTGATTCCATGATTACAAAGAAACTCTCAGTGTTACTGATGAAATACAGCAAAGTCTTATACAAAGACAGCTGCCTCAGCAAATGCAGCCTCATTTCTTCCAATAGTATTTACTGAAAGAAAATAGTAAATTAGTTTAAAAATATTGCCCATTTATATCTATCTCTTCTTATATTTTTAACAAAACTTTCTATTTAACTGAAGGCACATTTAGGCAGTAACTGGCATGAGGGCAGTGAGCTAGATCCTCAGATGTTATGCACTGCTAGGTTTCACTGCCCAGAATTTAATTTTAATCAGATGAGGATCAGGCCTGTTGTTAGGAGACCTTCTGAAAACCGTCAGTTGTTTATGAGAGCTGACAGCAAATACAACAGTTCAATCCTTATGCGCTGAACCTAGAAATTTTCAAGGTGACTGACTTGGCTTCAGGACAGCTGCCATTTTATGAGTTTTGTACAGACAGCTTCAGAAAAGAAGTGGATCCTGAGCTCCCACTGAGACTTATTGTCTCCTTCTTAATATTTTGTTGTTTTAATTTTTGCTTTCAAAACTGATTCTGACTCCCTATGGATATTTAATTTTCTTCAGGAAAACAACATAGCAAAAATATCTGCCCTCCTTTGGTCTGAAAATATGGACTGTGAATCTCATAAAGTTACTGAATTTTTCTGATACCTTTCAGATTTGTAGTTCTAGCCCTAGCCAGAGCTCAAAATATGAAGGTATGTGAAAAATAATGTTACCTGGATGCTTTAAAGTGTCAGAAAAGGCAAATTCCAGGGAGGTGCGAAGTCCTCTAGAAGTAATGCATATCTCAGCTCAGTGAAAATATCTTACCTTGGCAGGTTGTGTCATGTTGGAGTAAATAATGCTGAAATGCATTAAAGAATCTGAAGACTGGATCTGTCTTCAATCAGGGAGATGTGTATCGCACCACTATTCTCTTTTATCTGCGTCGCTGCATTAGAGGGCAATTCTTCTGAAAACCTCAGAAATGTATTCCTGGGCACCCTAAAAAGCCACAGTTCTGGGGAGAGGTTCTTGAAGAGAGATACTTGGCATAGCCCAGGCTGAGAGGGAGATGAACTTCATGCTCTGAAGTGTCATTCCACGTGAGTTGTTGCAGGGTGGGAGGGAATAATGGAATTGCAGATATTGACATGTCACAGATGACAATGATAGGAGGGTACAATTTTGGGCACAAAATATATTTTTTAGCATGCAGACAAAAATGTCTGGTTCGATGTCCATTGTTTTCAGTAAACTTCTCTCACCTCAGAAAAAGGGGAAGTTTGACACTGTGGTTCTGCCGCAGCAGCAGGACCATGGCAAGAAGAGGTATGTGCACATGCATGCACACATGCAAGCACACATGTATACAAATATATATATGAATATTACTATATGAAGACAGAGAGAGTCCCAGCAACCCTGTGAGAGCCAGTCAGCTTCAGGAGGGACCAAGCAGATGAGAAAAAAGAACGAAGAAGAGGACAAAGAAGGAGACAACATTACATCTCATTCTGCCCCTCCTGTGTCTTGCTGAGATTTGAGACAGCCTATGTTCCCCCATCACTGAGCAAATGCCTTGTTCCCTCAGCTGAGATGTTAATAAAGTCAACTTGCTTTTTCAGCATTAAGGAAAGAAATGCAGATGTTTACTTGAACTGACAGCCCATCAGGAAGCCTTAAAATCCCCCAACTTTCTTTAAAGGGGAAACAAGGTTTGCAATTAGTGAACTACAGCAGGTTTAAGCATCCAATTGCTATTAATGCAATTACAGTTAAGGTTGTGATAGCTCTAGTGTCTTCTGGAAAACTCAGACCTCCATTTCATTAGGCCATTCGGGGCTTTTTAAATACTGCTTCTAGCACTTGGTAAAAGGAAACATGAATTGTGGATTGAAAATCCTGCAGATATGGCTCATGTGCTCTGAAGTGTGACTGCACATGTGCCTGGGGTGGGACTGGAAGGTATTTGAGACACCTTTTGGTATTTCCTGGAGAGTGCATAGCTTGGTGCAGCAGAGCAGCAGCTTCAGCAAAGGTGCTGTAGTGACTCTGCTGTGCAAGTCAATGCTTGCACCTAAATATTGGGTAAGTGCATCTGACAGGAGCAGTGTATAATAACAAGACCATCTTAATACTGCTGTCTCCAGTGCTTGTGCTACAGGAACACACGTTGTCTCTCTGCACCTTCCATATAGCAGACACTTTAAAAAATACAGCGGTTTAACAGGTTCTACTGTTTTCATCAAAGTCCTCTTCTCAGGGGTAAGGAGTGACCCTTTGAATCTTTCAGCTGCAAGTAGCAAAGAGCAAATCAGTGTCCACCTCAGGCTGCAGCCTTTACTCTCTAGCCAGGGCAGCACTTTGAGTCCTTTCTACACAGTCACTTGTTTCCACAAAAACCATAGGAAATTAAGAACTCTATGACCTGGGACTAGCTGGACTCAAGTGTGCCCGTGGGTTCGGTGATTGAGGCAGAATGACAAACCAACAGAAAGTAGTCAGGTTTGCCATCAATCACATGAAATATTGTGTGAAATAGCCTTATTTCTCTTACTTCTTTGTCAGTAAAATATGTTAGAGTGTTTTGAGCCTTCTGATGCTTAGGCTGTGCCAACCATCCACTACTTCATCTCACCCATTGTCCTTCAGAGCAAAATAAGTTCACAGAAGTACTCTCAATGGGTGGCTAATATTTGGGCTGAGGGCTTCAGTGCATTTGGGGTTTGGATCCTGGCTGTGTTGCTGACATGATTTATGGTATTTGCTGTTCATATTGAAATGCATCAAGCTGTACAAAAAGGCCATTCCATCCCTTCTCTCTCCAAATCATGTCTAAAGAGGTATTTTTGGTGAAGTATGCCAAGCAACATACTGCTTAGCTGAAAAAAAATGGGACTCCATGCGCAGAAAAAAGGTTCATTGAGATCGCAGCACATACATCATAAATAGTATACAAAATGGAAAAGAAATCCCAGATAAGCTTATTTTATTCTATTAATCTCAGTTGAATTCTGCAATTATTTTCCTGTAGTAAGTTCAATCATTTTTAATATCTTTACTTGTGCAACATTTTATCTTAGTGCAGTCAGTCAGATAGGTAGAAAGTATGATTGATTTTTTTTTTCTTTCTATATTGAATACTAAGTAGAGGCATAAATGGACAAAATCATCATTGAAATAGAGACACAAGCAGTATTTTCCAAAGCTAAGGGAAAGTGAAGTCAACATATCTGCATTTCAAACAAGGCAAGGAAATTATGGTGGAAGACCTGCTCTAATTGTCATTCCTGGGAAAGGGCAAAATGGAAATTGCTGGTTTGTTATTCAAGTGCATCACCTAGCACAGCAGGATCTTGTTCCTCAGAAATTCTCAGAGGCTACCAAGCAAACAAATATTCTTTGTCATTTCTATTCATTTTCCTGAAATTCATCCATCCAAAGGCTTTTGAGGGCTGCATCCTGACCATGTAGCAGAAATGCCCTACAGGGAGGGCGCTCCAAATATCCACTGTCCTGAGCACCTGGACAGGGTGGTGGGATGACGCCCTGTGACAAGATGTGGAGCAGCTGTGTAACTGATGAGTTCCAGCTAGGTATTTGTGGTGAGAGGCAGCCTAGCCAACCTGTCTGCTTCTGTGGCTGTGTAGCCAGGAACAGTAGATGTAAGAGTGTGCTTTCTTTCTGTGTGCTGCTGCTTCAGACCTGCTCACCCAGAAATGATTATTCATCCTACACTTCTGACTTAATTTTTTTCTTGAATAGGGCAGTTTTCAAATCCAGAGTAGCACCACTGGCAAAGAGACTTTTGAGGGACAAAATTCCTCAGCTTTGATTATAACTTCTGTGTGCTGTATGGCATAAGTATACACAGACACGCCCAAACACCTCCAAATACAGCATACTACCCGCTGTGAGGGTTAAAGGCGCAGCTTGCTAACAAAATTTTGTCATCACATTCTAATGGAAGGAATAAGTTCTTTAGAATTTCCGAAGCACATGAAGCAGTTCCACAGTGAAATCTGAAGGCTACCCATCTGAAATGCCTAGGCCTTTCATGCACTACCATGCATGGCAGCTACCTGGCCACTGCCTCAGGAGCCAGCACTGCCAGCTTCCCATAGAAGTCAAGTTCTATCCAAGCAGGCAGGATAACATAGCCATGATGGCATAGCCTTGTGACAACACTACCACTAGTGGTGAGGGGGAGCACCTCATTTTCTCCCCCTCCCTGAGTCTGCAAAGATGAAGCGGGATGTAGATATGGATACCCAATGTTCTCATTGTCCTGGCAGCTGCACCTTGCTGTCAGGGTCATCACACTGGAAAAGGACCACTGACAAGCAGGAAGTGGGAGTCACACTGAAGACATGCAGGCCCTTGATGGTGTGGTAAGGGAGTGAATCCAGGAGCTAACAATATGTTAAAAATCTGGAATACTCCTTCTACGCTTGGTCCTGGAGCTGGGAAGCCAGAGTATGCACTCAGGCTATTGTCACAGCCCATGGAGATGTAGTGTGGTGAGGTAACAGCAACGAAGGGGAAAGCCACCCTTGAGAAACTGCTTAAAAATATGCCCTGAGATCAGAAGAAAGTCCCTGAGTCTTGCTTGAAAGCCTGGGCTTCACTGCTGAAGAACATTTGTGTGTTCATATCCAGGGCTATGGTGGTGATTCCTGCTGCACACACTGTCTCTTAAAAGGGAGCTGTGAAGGGAAAGACAAGTGATGTGCTTTGCCATTCCAAGGGATGTGTGAGATTTCACTTAATCACAAGTGGTGCAGATGAAAATGGAGGGTATGGACACACCTCTGGTGCGTTGAGGCCTATTGGCAATCGATTTGGGAAAGCACAGGTCTCCAGATGTCTGCAAGTTCTGGTATGTGTGCTGTAAACCAAAGGTACAGTAGTGGATGAGGTGTCTGCTCTCAGTGCAAACATTTTTCCTACTTGCATTGTGCCAGGATGCTTTACTGGCTTTAATCATCACAAGGTAGAAAGCTGGTGAGTAAAGTCTTGTCACTTTATGGGTTAGCCTGAAATTGAAAGAAAAGAAAATGTAGCAGACCAAAACCATTTAATCTGGAGCAAAGTTAAGAGAACAAGTTAATGAAAGTAAGGCAGTTGTTTAAAGGTGTGAAACTGCAGAAGAGAGCCAAGATACAAGGGGTTATCCATAGATATGGCCAAGTTAAACAAGACAAGCTGGTGACTCAGGGAGGCTCCATCTCCAGTGTCATTCATAAACCCAACCAGTCCCTGGGCAGCCACTCAGCTTTGATTACATCCTGCTTAACTTGGCCTTTGGATGACTAATTCTTCCAAATCTAGCGTTTTGGGTAGGTATCACACCTTAAAACATCTTATCCTCTTTTATGAGTGCAAAGTACTCTTTTATTTGATTTCTTTGTGCTGTCTGCCTGCATCATTGGGTTTGAGTTGGTCCTACCGGGGATAGGCATGTTTCTCACTAGCACAAAAATGGTAGATCCAGAAGTGACTAAGCTGACAGACTTGGACAAAAAAGTTTGTCTCCTTTTTTGCAGCATGCAGGCTTTAGCTGGCATCTGGAAGACAGTGGCAGAAGTTTACCAAAAAAACACAGAGGGGAGTCCAATTTCAAAAGTGAGATCCAGATGCCAAGGCCTTGAAAGCTTGTGTCAGGTGATACCCTTGGGAAAGGTTGTTTTGCAGTGCTTGGTAGCTGTACAGAACAGGTAGTGTCAAATGTCATCGGCACCTAAGAAGTTGTTTTCTATTCCAAGATTATGTGATAAAAATGAAGCAATTCCATTTTCATTGATATTTTCCATGAATTTATTGAGGAGAGCTTATATTAATAGCAAACCAAAAAGCACTTTCTGGAGCGCAGCACCAACACTGTGCTACTCCCAGAGTCTGCAAACAGTTTTTAGCTTTTCCAATTTTTTAACTAAGCTGAATGAAATGAGGATGAAGTTAGGAGTAACAAGTTTGGAACCTACATGGGATGTTCCCACTTTGTGAGTTGTTTGTCACCTCCTTCAGGTGGCTGCTCAGGTTCCTGGCTATCCATATCTGATCAAAATCCACTGGTACCTCAGACTGCAGGTGTTGAGCCACAGCTCTTGGGGTGGACCATTGCCACTCCACTGCCACTGAGAGCTCGTGACAGGGCTGACTGTGACCTTGTTGCTACAGCTCAGTGGTGTTTGTCAGGTAGGTACTAGCTTAGCATTAAAGTTGTCTTAGCCCTCTGCTACATGACTTAATTTATATTGCCATGGCAGTGAGAGGAATAATCTTTGATTCACACTGATCTTGGCTCTAGAAACACCCACTTGCTTGATTTATATCAACAGGATACACGGCACAGGGTTGCTTGAGGTGACCTTCAAGCAAGCCTTGCTTGCTGAAGGCAAGTCCTGTGCAGGCTCCTACTCCCTCCTCTGCCTTCATAGGATGGTTTAGGAGCTCCTCATGCAATATTCCATCCTTGGGGGTCTAACATAGCCTTCCTGACTGAAGCCAGGTGCAAAAAATCCCCTTTGCTGCGAGAGATGCTGAGAGCCACCACTGCAGAAATGCTTCAGTCTGAATCACCGCAAGTTGCACTTGTGGAGGGAGAAGCAATGACAGCCCCTGTGCTCCTTCTGGAGCGGGAGCTGGGAGATTGCTTGCACATGATGCTGTCATTCCAGGAGGGCCAGCCTCTGTGTGCTAGCAGCAGGCAGGGTCCATCCTGGTTCAAAGCTAAACCTGTGAAGGGTGACATCATGCAGGAGGCACTTTGAGATGCAGCCTGCCAGCACGTGTTATTAAGCTAATTGTGGTAGAGGAGGAGCCCCCGGGGCTGAGTCGATAAGGTGAAGAACACATTCCACGGTAGTGAATGAAAAGCCCTCAGCCACCTTTGGTCACAGAGCCGCATGCTGGAAATGGCACAACAGTGAGATCAAGTACAGCCACCCCCAGGGTCTGGACTCTGCTGTCTCCTTGCCCTCGAGCAACTGGTATTGTGTTGGGAGCAGACAGCTGTAGAAAGCACAGAAGAACCCAGGACCATTCTGGGGACTGCTGAGGAAACCATTGCCACAGACTGAGGCACCCTTGCTCTGGGGAAGGGTGTGACTGCCTTCCAGTCCTGCCCTGAAGCCCGGCTTGCCTGTCCTGGTTCCTGGTTTGGGCCGTAGTCTGCATGTAATTCCCCTCTTCCACCCTTCTTCCATGATAATTACCAGACACCACTTTCCACTGCTTACCAGAGTAGGTGCTGCTGTTCTCCAGGAGGTCTCATCTACCACAGAGCATTCTTGTAGGTGGAAACCTTGAGGAAAGCAGCCCTTCCCCTGTGTCACCTTCAGATGTACAGGCCATGAGATTTTCAGTCATGGTGCTCAGGAGCTGAGGACCAAGAAGGATTGATAGCTCAGCTCCGTTGGAAAACAAGCCCCCACATCACTTATGCTGGCATCTGCCCTTCAGGAGAGGATGGACATGTGCAGAGGATCCTCCCATGGGCAAGAGAGTGAAAGGGCAGCAATGTCTCAGGCAGTCTGGGAGGCAGAAGTTCAGACCACAAGAATCAAACTAAAAGAAAACAAGCAAATAAGAAAACGTTGCTTTGGCTTCAGCCAGGATCCCAGGACAGTAAACAGAGAAGGCTGGAAAGCCAATATGTTCTATCCTGGGGGAATCAACTTTGCTTGCACCAAAGAGGAAATTAATATAAAATAAAAGAGCAGAGATGAAAGCCATGTATCACAAGCACAAATTGCCACAACCATGATCAGCAGTTTACATATTATATTTTATAGCATTCCTCTTCTCCTCCCTCCATATTTCCTTTCTTCTAATTTCTCTGCTGTCAGCTCATACACACGCCTTGTGCTGCACAAATAAGTGCTCTGCTCCTCCCTCACTTCCTGCTCAGACTTCACACCAGTCCTTCCCAAGTTCACAGACCACCCCACCACTCTGGTTGCATGCAGAAGAGACAGCAGGTCAAGGTCTGAGTTGTCACAAGTCCACTGAAAAGTTTTCCTGTCATGTGCAAATAAACACAGATCCTCTTCTCTGACTTATTTGGTTTTTACTGGATCCGGCCAAATCACGATTTCCCCCTTCTCTTTCAATAAACAATCAGCCCGTGTCAACTTGATTACGAGCTGCTGATGCAGCATTGTTGAATCCAAGCCCTGAGTGTATGTTTTGGCAAAAACAGCGCTATTTTCTGCTAGGCGTGCAAGGTGGCTTGCCAAGAGGCTCAGCTTTCCCAGCAGACCCAAGGTGGGTTGGAGGCAGGGCTCCCACTGGCTGCCTAGGGAACAGGACCAGGGGCCAGGTCTACACAGCTCTGCACTGGCACCCCTGGCAGGACCTGCACCTCCTTGCTGCTCCTCCTGAATTGATCCAGAGCAGGATCCCATCAGAATCAGGTACACTGAGCAGGGAGAGCGCAAAGAAAGCCTGTGCCAGTTCTGACCATTCTGAGGGCAACCATTTGGCATGTCAGCTCCCAAGCAGGTTTACTTTGCCTACATGAAATTCATAGAACCCTTTTATCTCTGTGTCCAGTGTATGTTCCTGGTGCAGGAGCTTTGAGAGCCCTCAGCTGTGCAAAAGTTCAGGGTGAGGATTTACTTTTTCTCCACACCAGGGCAGGTACCCTTCAAGTCAGCTTGTTTAAACTCAGACAGCACAGCCTTCATGTCACTCCTCTCTTTAAAGGGTATTTATTTCTTTCCAGGGCAATGGCATATCCCTATCCTCAGTTTTCCTCTGGGGCCACTCATGCTTTTGGAATCTATTTTTCCTGTCGTTTTTTTTGGATGCTCTGTTTCCCATGGATTTAGTGGCCATAAGGACCAGGTGTGTGAAATAAAACTGTGAAGGCATAGACACAAAAATGAAGTGTAACAAAATTTGGGCAAAGTGACTTTTCACTTCTCTCATGACATCCTTCTTGCAGAAGTCTCTTTTCCCCATGTGGAATGACAAACTTGCTCCCTACTAATGCTGACAGCATGCAGATTCACAAACCGGCTGCCTATAACATTCCTTTTATTTCTAACCAAGTCCCCTTTTTTTTTTTTTTTNCAGAGCTGTGCAGGGGTGTCCATGTACCTGTGCACGAGTGCCTGGCTGTGCCGGAGATTGCCTGCTCCTGTGCCTGCGTCTCCTCTTGCTGAATTCCAGAGGCATTACGTGTCCTGCGGAGAGAAGGAGCTATTTATGCCACAGGCATAAATAAATCCACAGAGCGTTTGCAGTAACACAGGTTGCTCAGGGCCTGAGCTCAATCCCACTCCGGACAGGGACAAAATGTGCCTTTGGTGGGGGGTGGGTGGGGGCCATGGTGCACGGATGTTGCTGGGAGGTACACAAAAGTAAACATACGGGCAAGGTGTCTGTTGTCTCCTTATTAAGTGGTAAGTTTTGTTAATTGCTCGTGACTGCTGGCATAAGCCAGGGGGATGTACTTCTGCCTCCTCATTACACAAGAAGCTTGAACCAGTGAATGTTTGTGTACAGTTGAGACAAACACACCAGCACTTAATCTTGTGTGCAGGTTTGACTCAATAGAAAGCAGTGGATTATTGGTTCATGAGAAACATGTGATGCAATTACCAAAATTAATTTTTAAAATATGTAGTTGCTACACATTCAAATAAATACACACTGTTATCCCGTGTTTCAAAGGAAGGGGATGGTACCACTGCTTTTATCAAGGGCAACAGGATGCCAACCAACACCTGCACAGAGCTTACATGACTTGGTAGCTGGTGTTCTTTAGAAATACCAGATGCAATTTATTCACTGGCCTTTAGATACATATGATGTAGATATTCAACAGATGAGCTAGAGTCAAGGGAGAGAAACACGCATTTCTGTGTATGGGTTATCCCTAACTGGAACACACCTCTAACATTAGCCAAGTGAATTGCACTTTACTGGTGTCCTCTTCTTTCTCTTGACTCTGAAGGGACTCCCGAGCTCAAGTTCAGATAAAACATTGCCAATTTGAAAATGTGCATGAAGCAATTTTATTCCTGGTCTTTCCTGGAAGACTTTGATGCCCGTAAACTCATGACATGCAAAACCTCCCTCATTTTTCAAATCTGCCCTTTTTTTTTTTCTGTCTCTTTGTTGCCTGAGTGACACTCTTGTGTTCTGGCTGATCCACCACTCCCCTGGCTATTTCCCAGCATGAAATTGCTCTCAGCGAGTGATGAATGAGTGCTCTGCCTTAACTCCGCCAGAGCAAAGGGCACAGCTACCTTACACGCCTCAACTTTTGGACTATGATGGATTTGAGCTTTTACAGAAATCTTTATTACCTCTTCTTCCTTACCCTTGGAACTGAACTTCTTGTGGGGAGTTTTCAGTTCAATTTACTTCCTTGAGGAAAGAAAAAAAAAAAGTGGAAAGTCAAGAGTAATTCTGCTACAGTGATTTTTAGTTGGTGTAAAACCCAGTAGTGAGGTGAAATGGGCTATTCAGTGAGGGGAATTGCTGGACAAGCAGGGAAGGCAGTGGCATTCAGGCTGCTTTCAGTGCAGCTGTGGGACTGCACCCATGGCAAAAGCTGTTTTGGAAACAAGCTGGCTTTACAACTCCTGTAATCATTTGCTCATCACTGGAACTTAGTATACAAAATCTGGCATGCTTTTTTGAAAACAAACAAAATTTTAAAATGAGACTGGTTTTGTTTTCTGTTGTAATAGCAACATAACCTACTAACAAAAAGGAAACAAAGTCCTCTGGTATTTAGTGACAGCAGCTTCTTAACAAAATCTGGATGAAATTGTGGCTATTCAAAGTTCAGAGGCAGGGCTACAGTGGGTGGAAAGCAAGTGAAGAAGGTAGCTGTAGAGGAAAAGCATGACCAGGCTAAAGTTTTAGAAGATGTCAGATCAATTCTTGGCACAGCTGCTGATCTTTTATTGGACTGTGGCTCTCATCTGTAAAGGTGAAACAAATTTTGAAGCTCTTTAGGGTCAGCTGTCAGATGATGTGTGTTTCAGTGGGGGGAAAACTGGCCTTGGAGAAAGCTGCTGTGGCTGAAGGTGGGTGCACAGGGCTTACGCTGTAACCAGCAGAAAGCTGCTCATGTTTCTCCAAAAGGCATTTACAAAGGCTTTGCATGGCACACGTCTAAAAATATGGGTGCAACTTTGCCTTTCCCCCTCCAAAAATGAAGTGCAAGGGTCATTCATGTGTAGAACTGGATTTTAATAGCCACAAGCACCCAGGATTTGGGTTTACTGCAGTAGAAATGGGAAAGAAGAGGAGCCTGAAGCACAAAGGGACAAGGAATGAGCGATGAATCCGAAGGCAGACAACACAGTAACATTATAACATGGTGACATTAACAAAGCGCTGAAACCCTGTCTCGCACGGTAACTGGGGCCAGATGCCTACGACAGGCTGATCCCCCTGGGCATGCCGTGGAGTTGATGGTGCACTTGCTGCAGGACTCAGCACAGGGGTGCGTGGCTGAGGGAGGATGCTAACACCTCTGACAGAGGTGCCAGAGCGCTGCTGTGAGCACACAGCAGCATCAGAGACAACGCTTTCTCGCTGGACCAAAGTATCTCTGCTGCAACAATGTGTCTGTGGATCCTCAGCAGAAATTTTGTGTCCAGCACTGGCAAGACAAAATACCACAAATGGATTAAGTTGTCACGCTGCTCATTTATTTTCACACACACAATGGCTACCTTGAACAAATCCCATCCTGTTTAAGCTCAGGGGCTGTGCTGCTCATTCTCTGTGTTAAAACTAGATAAACTGAGGAAGTGTCTAGTCTTCCATTTAGCTAAGAGCTGAGCTTCTGGACAATGCTTCAGGTGCTAGCGCATTCTCAGCTACACTAGTGGATTTGTCAAATCATATATTTAGCAAAGGGTTGAAGAGTCTGCGTCAGGGATAGGTGACTTCCAGAAGGGTATGCAAAGAGTTTGGGGGTGAAACTTCTCCCTACTCCAAGGCTGAGGCAGTGAGGCCAAGATATTATCTTCAAAAATATAATAATTATAATAATTANCAAATCATCTAGAACCACCCCTTGCTCCCATGGGCAGGGACACTTCCCACTAGACCAGGTTGCTCAGGGCCTCATCCAACCTGTTCTTGAATGCTTCCAGGGGTGGGTCAAGCATCGCTTCTTTGGGCAACCTGTTCCAGTACCTCACCATCCTCTGAATAAGGAATTTTTTCCTAGTATCTAATCTAAATCTTTCCTCTTCTGGCTTAAAACCATTTCCCCTTGTCCTATCCCTACGTGCCCTTATAAAAAAGTTCCTCTTCAGCTTTCCTATAGGCTCCTCATGACAAGACAGGGCTTTATGCTTGACTGTCCAGTGTTTACAATTTCCAAGAGTCTGGATATTCTGCAAATCAAGTTTCTGTATGAGAATGACACCTTTGGCTCACAGTTGCGGCTGTCCTCAAGCTCTACAATGATGGTGTGGAGAAAGAGCTGAGTGAGGAGTAACCAAAGCTGGCAACTAAGATGAGTTTAGGTGAGTTAATGCACTATTAATGCACTGTCAGGCCCAGACATATTGCTGCTGAAGTTCCTTGAAATATCTTACATGCTTGGCTCTCTCCCCAGCCAGTAGTGTGAATGCCAGCCACTAGGGACAGAGTTATGGACTGATTTTGTCACCCCTGACCTTCGGTTTCCTAAACAACTGCCTAGTCTCCAGGAATTGGCCTCCACGATTTGCAAGGGAAGGGAGTAGAAAAGAGCATCTTAATCGTACCCAGCCTTGCCACTCTGCTAACTCAGATTTTTTTTTGTTAATTGCTGCTGTTGGTAATCAATACGCTTGTTTAGACAAAGGCAAGGAAGGAAAACATTGTAAAAAGCCCTGTTTAACAAAGAGCACTGATGGACTAGCTAAGCATCCTTCGCTTAAAAACTAGTCATGAAATGAACAAACAAGGCAAGAACAACAATCTGAGTCTCATGCAAATTTTTGCCGGCTAATGGTCATTTGCATACCCTAGGTTATCTCAAAGCACCTCTGAAACTTTAGCGCAAAGCGTTTTGCTAATCGGGACTGGTTCTCTCCACCCTTTCCTGTGCAGGTAAGTGGTATTTGCCCGAAGAAAGGGAAACTGCATTTTGCAGCCTCTATCGAAAGAATCACAGTCTTCAGAGGAGAGCACCAAATGCTCTCAAAGCCACACAGTACCTGAGAAGAGCAAGGAGAGTAGCAAATGACTTTCTAGAGATCATCCAGGGAAAGAGCCAGGAGGGTTTGAAACAGTTCAGCAATGTCGCGTCATCCTCTCAAATGTCTCTCAATGGTGGTCTAAGGGCATCTCCTGAAGAATTCACCGGGATTATTTGCTTAGTTTGAGATGTCAGGATAGTACAACTTCATGGCTCCAGAGTTTCTGCATTTGGAAGCCCGGTTTGGTATCTGAGCTATGCCAAGTCCACCCATCTCCCCTGTGTCTGACTCCAGGTGTGCCTTAACTCCCTCTCTTCCAGAGCCTGCAAAATATTGTCTTCCCTCCAAAAGCAGCCAAGTCAGGGTGCAATACATGTTAGATTTGTGAAAATTTGTAATAAACTCCTGCTTTAGTTGCTTGAGGAATACCTTATTTTTCAGGAACCTCAAACTGGTTTCTGCACGTCTCACTGGGAAATGTGAAGAGTGATGCAGACAGTAAAAAGCTGAATGGAATTGCTGGAGTTTACCAAAGATGCTAAATGACAATAGGAAGAAAGCCACTCCAAAGAGGTGCTCCCAAGGATCCAGTTCACCTGCTTGATTCCAAATACGTAGTTTCCCATTTGGTAGAATTTTTATGATGTGCATAATGGCTGTGTGATTTAACAGTCACAGGAACAGAAATCCTAGCAGTGATGAATGACGCCAGTCCTGGGTTGAACAGTCCCTCTGTGCCATGTGCCAGCAGAGTGGTAAGGAACAAACTGCTCCCCAGAATGGCTTATCACACTGTGGGCTCACTGAAGAAGCATGGGGGCAGCATGAAGTTATTCATGGGGTACCATGATGGCTTCTCTCCTGAGGATCAGTGTTAGGGCTGTGGAGTGGGAAATTGTGCCAGTGGCATTGATCCACTTGTCCTGGGTTTCAGCTCATGCAACCAGGGATCAGGAATGCCCCGTAATATTGCAATATGCAAGCAGAGGCAAGGCTCCTTAGCAGAAGGGACATTTGTTTTTGGCCTTTACTTGTTCTGCTCTCAAGGACCTCATCCTGAAAAGTGTGGGCAGCAGAATCCTCCACTTCTCTTCATCTCTGTCTGCAGCTCAGGGGTGAAAAGAAGTGGGAGTGGCACACTAAAATCCTAGGCTTTGCTTTGGGCAGCTTTTTTCATTGGTCTGTTCCTGATGTAGAGCGTATGCCTGAATGCTCCCTTCTTCTCCCACAGATGACATCCTCTGGAGTCATGAAGGGACTTTTCTGTCTTTGTAGTGGTAGTGACGGGTGCTGGTAGGATCCAGCTCTGAGGGAAGCAGGTGCTGGCTCAGAGCTGCCCAGGGTGCCCTTGGCCAGCACCACCCTGCTGCGTCTCCCTCTGAATCTCAATGAGCACCTTGGGATGTCAGGGGCAGATGGATGCACTGATTACTTGGATCCTTCTTATTTTGGGGCATGGCAAGCAGTTCATTTCCCTCCTCCTTTCATGTTCACACAATGCTTTATACTGATCTCCCCTGCACACATTTATCTGCCAGGCAGGGTAATAGAGCGGCACACAGGGAGTCTCCCAGGCTTTTGTAGGAGTTTGGTATTGCTGAGCTATGAATACAGGGAGAGGCAGCATGTGTAGCTAATCCTACGATAGGATAAACAGTCCTCCGTGGTGGATGTCAAATTTACTAAATGCATGATTGTTTATTGTTTGCCTGTGTAGTGTTGTGTGTGGGACTTGCGCCAATTTGGAAATATTAATAAACAGGACAGCATTTCAGTAATGCACCAGACAGAATCCTCCCATTGCTCCCAGGAACTTAAGATGGTATGTTCACAGATGGAATGAAAGGGAGTTCTCTTCTGAAATGAAAAAAAGAGCTTTCTATTATCTAAGCTAAATAGCAAAACAGTTCACTAGGTTATTTACACTGGCACACTCTAGCTGCAGGTGGGTTCATCAGCTTCTCTCTGATGTAGCAAAATTAGATCAGTGTAAGGAACAAGGAAGCTGACATTAGCTTGTGCTGTCACTGAAAGGACTGCTTGTCTGTGAGGAGGAATGGCTAGTGATTTACATGGCATTTACCTCAGGCAAAACTGAGCAGCCCATTTTATCTCAGCCTTTTCTCCCTTATGGACCAGGAGACTTTTGGCTGTGGCTCTTTTATTCCTCCAGGATACCCTGTGTGGTGGTACACCTGTGCTGCCAACGCTGCAGAGGGGGATATTCAAAAGCAATGTTCAATTTCACAAAATCAGTCTCTTTGACCTGCACCAGGCAAGATCCCTCCTGCCCTTCCAGCTTGACTCTGTGACATCACAACTTTTTGGTAATGGCCTATTAATCACCTACTGCCTGATGCTGTGAATTCTGTCTGGTTTCCTCCAGGATACTTCATCATCTGCAGGCAGGACTTGGACCAGGCAGGGATGCCTCCATCCAAGCTCCTCCAGATGCCGGTGCTCTGAGCTTTGCCAGAACTGCATGATTTCTGTGCGTGCCATCAGACTGGAATGATGAACAGCTTGCCTGTGAGCACATGGAGAGCAAACCCTGGTGAAAACCTGGCTCAGGGCCCTGGCGAGCGAGTGTCCTCTCTGCAGTGCAGACCTGCCATCTGGCAGGTTGGACCTGATGTCCTTACCACTCCAGCTTCCCAAGCCAGCGGCTTTTTTGCTTCCTTTTAAATGAAAACAAATGTTAACTTCAGCCTATGGATGATGCAGCCCATGGCTACCAGCAACACCTCTTTGTGCAGGGGTTACTGGGATGAAGGAGCTTAACTGCACACCACACACTAGCCAAAAATAGCCCCAGTGGGTCAGCAATGTGGTCTTTGCAAAGGAATGCAAGGAAGAAAACAATCCCACCTCAGGGATCAACCAGGGAACCAGGCTGCAGTTTGTGGTGCAAAGCACACTACAAAGTGCTCTGTGTTGATGGGTGCCAGGTGAGGCACAGTCTGGTTGTCCTTATAGCTCTCTCGCTGCATCCCAGGAGCCATGTGGGATGCCACTGGTACATTTTGCAGGAAAGGGGCTGCTGTGCCTTCTGCTTCCCTCACCTGCAAAACTTGCATTTTGAGGACCTTTGTGTGGTATTAATGTGATGCACCTATTTCTTGTTTTTACTGGCCTCATGGGAAAAAAAATTACAAGGAAAATCCAGTAAGGTACAACAGGACAAAATTTGGATGAGGTTTGTTTAATTGTGACCAATTCTCCCCACTGCCAGTGGGGTGTCCTCATACGTTCCTTCTCTATCCCTTCTTACAAGTTGGTCAAAACTTGTGCCCAGGAGCAGCCTCCAGCTGTGCCATAGGATGGTTAGAGCAGAAAATAAGAATATTTGAGCCTGAACCCAAATCTCTGGTACAGAAGAGCAACTGGCCCTTCTGGCTCCCCTTGTTCTTTTACCTTCAAGACACAAGAATGGTCCTGGATGTTATAAATGAAGACAGACCACAGCAGCTCCTTTTGCAACTCTGAGTAGAGAATCTAGACAAACCTCACACACGGGTTTTTGGAGGGATCACATTGAAGTGAGGCAGTGTCAGAGGCTGTGGCTGTGGTACACACCTTGCAGGCTGCAGTGGCATTGCATGCCTTTACCACTTGCAACTCCTTGAAAAGTGCTGCCAGAAGAAGAAAGCCTCCTTCCTTTTCCTCTCAGCACTGATGAAGCCTCCAGGGAGTCACTTTCCAGCATGGAGTGCCATTTTCCTCCAGCAGTTTGCTGCAGGGATTTATCAGCTTTTTGGTTGTCCTGACACAACCACATCTGCCCCTTCAGCACTCTCACCAAAGGCTCATTAGCCCTTTTCTGGTATCATCACCTCGCAGGTTCACACTGTCCTGCTTTTCCATGAGGAAGGCAAAATTCAGGCTATGAGAATTCAGGCTGCAAATCCATACACAGTAGGCACAGCTGTTTTCCTTGCTTCTACCACATGTTTTTTTTAATTTTATTGAAGAGCATTTTGTCTGAATGACTTTAACTTCCTAACTGTCTTCATTGTCTGGGATCATCAAACCCCCCTCAGTTCCCTGCCTGTCCCACAGTCACATGCAAATTCAGTCTGTAGCAATAGTTGTTCTTTCGGACCACTGGATGAAGATGCTGCAAAGTGTCGGGTCTAGAAGAGGTCCCCAGGGAGCCGCACCAGAAGGGCTCCTGTGTGTGCCACCTCCATTAGTGCCTGTCAACCATCCAGCCCCTCGACTGCTTTACATGTTGTCTGGAGCTGTTGCAATATGTCCGTTCTCCCCTAAAAGTGCTGTGTGATGCTTCACCCAGGGATTGCCTCCAGGCAGCTACAAGTATCAGTCACTTTCTATAAAGCAAACAGAAAATTTAATGAGACCTGTTTTCCATGAAACACTGTTAACTGACACTGATGCTTTCCCTCTTTTATTTTTGTTATACTTGAATTCCATGTCAACATCTCTGTTGTTTGGTCTGGGGTTCATGTCAGATATTTCCACCTTGTCTTTTTCAAAACCTTGGCATACACTTAGACCTTTTCCAGCCCACTGGAAATTTGCTGGAACCCCTGGGGCTATTAAAAATGAATGCCAACAAGCTGAACAACTCCCAGACAGTTCTTTAAGGACTTTGGGGTATAAGTTATCTGCACTTTGCAATTTAAAATCATCTATCCCAAACAGCTGTTGTCTGTCATTCTTCTCAATGATGCACTGGAGAGCATTTAATCATCCTTATGTCATCTCAACATATCATCTTATTTCTTTTCAAGTGCAGAACAAAAATATTAATCAAACTATTCCGCATTGTCATTAGCTGTTTCACCAACTCCGTCTAGAAATGAGCTCCTAGTGATGTAATGACTCATTTTTCATTTCTTAATGGATATCTTTATGGGAATTGTTGAATTTATGTATCTGCATGACAATTGGCCAAATGCTTCCTGACTTTTGAATATGTCTAATCAACATTGTCTTTTAGATACATCATTCAGATATATAATTTGCAAAACATAAATTATTCAGGACGTTGCTCAGCCACACAAATGAAAG
The DNA here is from genome assembly GCA_013400315.1 of Bombycilla garrulus. Taxonomy (NCBI): domain Eukaryota; kingdom Metazoa; phylum Chordata; class Aves; order Passeriformes; family Bombycillidae; genus Bombycilla; species Bombycilla garrulus. The sequence continues at coordinate 291,767 of VXBU01009047.1, forward strand.
AGTTGTCTTGTCTGGGTCATTCATCTCACCTAGATGAGGGCTAAGGTACAAGAGCTGCTCTTTTCATTCTTACTAAGTCCAAGTTAATTGAAATATAAAATATCCATCCCCACACAGCAATGCTGCCTACAGAAAGGCAATGCAGCCTGATTGGAGAGATAAGGGATTATCCTCAGGTTGAGGAGACAGATTTTGTTGCTGGCTCTGTTACTAAGTCTCCTCATGCAAGTTATTCACCAGCCCATGCCCCAGCTCTCCTGCCCGGTAACTCGGACTCAGTGCTGCTTCACCTCTAGGAAGTGCTCAAAGTCTGTGAAGAAGCATATGCTCCCTGAAAGAAGCCTTCTACCATCAGATGCCTTTAGAAAATTATTGAATGGACAGGATTAGCACTTGTTTTGTTCTTTTTTGGTTGCCATTTACCTGGCCAGTCACATTCGGAACATTTCATTTCATAGTGATTTACTTTTGACTTGAAATTTCTGGAAAAGCTGTCCAGTGCAAAGCTACAGTTTCAGGGCAAGAAAACAGAATCAATACTTGTTGATCTTTTAATAAATTCTGCCCCCAGAGAGTGGGGTTTAGACCTTTACAACTTCCAGTCTCCTCCCTGTGAGTGAGTGGAGTAGGCGGAGTAGGCGGAGTAGGCGGAGTGGAAAGCTGAAACCAGGAGGGATCTGTATACAATATGTGATTTGTTCTTTGTGGAAAGACCAGCTTTGGTTCAGACTGCTCCAGCTGGTAAAACTTTCACTCTGTAAATTCAGTGTGAAACCAAATGTGTTTCTTGAAACAGATCCTTGGAGTACTTTCAAAGACACAGGTAGGTCAGATGTATCCAATTAGTAAGGGCCTTTGACAGCAGGCGAGAGCCCTGAGGGGCAGGGTGGGGAATCTTCACAGAACATCTTGTCTTCACTGAGGTCACCCCGTGGGTTAGAGCACAGGGAGTTCATGGTGGGATTTTGGTGGCAGAGCCTTCTTTGAGCAGGGCTCACATAGGCAGTCATGTCACAGGCTGTCACCCCCCCTTCTGCATCTACCTGCATACCTTTGTGTATAGTAAGGAAACGGGAATGGAGGGACTTTTGTACTCCTAACATTTTTTAATGTTTCTGTCTCTGCTGGCTGCTGTTTTGTAAACACATAATCTCACAAGATTTTTCAGCTTGACTTCTCTTTGGCCACACTCTCTATCACCTGGGAAGGTTTTAATCCTTGTAGTATACCTCACCTCTTTCAGGAAAGCTCAAAAACAAGTTTGGAGTCCCTGCAGGCTATGAGTTCAGGACCCTGTCTTGGATCCCAGTACTAATTGGGGCACTGGCCCTGGTACTTGACTGTAAGTACTATTTTTCTCTAAATCTTGGATCTTTGTGTCAGCTGCCATTACAATGCAAGGACAGTCCAAACTTGCTCTGAGCATTGCTCATGCGCGAGGTCTTGAAACGTAACTTCTATTAATTACTTACAGCCTCCACGCTGGATTACTCACTGGGTAAACTAACCAGGGGGAAGTTTCCCACAGAGACAGCACTCAGGGCCTTTCACCTGAGAGGGTCACGGGGCATTTCATAATTCACATGTGTACACCTCTGCTGTGGAGAGGCAAAGGGGAACCCAGGGCACTGCACAGGAGAAGCATGTGCAGTTGCAGTGGGCAGCTGGGCACAACTTCTCCTACTGTTACAGCGCTTGGTAACAACCACACAGAAGCAGAGATAGGCTTAGCTGGTAATGCCCCATGTGAGAGCTAATGAGAGGGAAGGTGACCTTGGTTTAGGGGTGAGACGGAGCTCTCAGGCAGCGTTGCTTTCCAATATTATGGGTAATCCCCAATCATTTTCCAAGCTGAAAAGGGGAAAAATGACACATCCCTACTGACTTCTGAAGGATGCTGGGGTGCTAGGCATTGTATGAAAAGACCTAGCCCTCAAAAGTGAGGATCAGATTGAAAACTACATCAGAAACCAAATTATCCACATTTACTATCTACATTTAATGATCTGAACCTCATCTTTACCACATGCCAAATGTTCAGTTACAAAAAACCACTGGCCAGGCAATTCCTCTGTCCTGTTCATAAGCAGCACTCAGGTGCTGAGGAGCAGGGATGTACCTGAGCTGCCAGTAGGACTACTTTAATAGCAGTATTCATTTTGCAACAGCTGCCAGTGACATAGGAACTACTCCAGATGTGGGTGTTTATGAGCTGATTTATGAGCTAGGGTAGGATTGCAGCAGCTATCAATGCTATGGGTAAGGATGCAGAGGATGATGGCTGCCTCCAGCTTCAGCTCCTGCAGATGCACCTCACTTCATAGCTTTCTGTCAGCAGAGGACAGGAGGGTGAATCAAAGTGCGGAAGCCCTTGAGGAAAGGATGAACAAGGCTTTGCCTTTTAGATGGGCTTTAGGTTATAAAAATAATAAAATCCGAGCATTTTTAATAGAAAGATCAGCTCTAACGTTGGTAATCTAGACAGACGGCAGTGGGATGAGGAGAGACATAGGGAATGTTTGATGTAAAATCAAGGTCGTGCCCTGAAAATCAGACACAGACGTTAAGAGAGGTATGTGAACCATTAAAATGAAAGGAAACCTGAGATAGTTGTTCCACCAGCTGCCAAAGACACCACCCTCTGTTTATGCATGCTGGAGCCTACTCTCCTCCCACAATTGGCAATGTGGCAGATGCTGCATTGTGGTACCATCAGAGGAGAGGAAACCCAGGGGATAAACCAGAAGTGACCTAGGAACATACTTAAAAAAATCCTTTCTACTCATTAATCTGATTGGGGAGAGAGGATTCAAAGCTCTCAGTGGAAGGGAAAGTCCTGGCCCAGGAGCTAGGGGGCTGGAGCCCTCTGCTCACTTGCTGAGCTGACACAGAGAGCTCCTCTCCTGCTCAGAGGCACCAGTGAGCAAGAAGGAGCTGCTCTGTCATTATGTGTGACCAGGCAGCAGTGTCTTGGCACATGTTGCAGAAGTCCTCTGTGGCTCTTTCTAGGAGTGCCAAGGCATTGCAGAGAGAACAGCAGACTCTTTACATGCAATTTTGTACATTTCTGGAGGAGCATGAAAGTTCTGCTCCTTCTCATTTGTTTATGCCCAGGCTGAATCTGAGAGACCCTGAAGCTGATAGCATTTTTACTGCGGGTAAAAAAACTGGGTGCTGCGACCTTCATTATCCTTGAAAAATCTGTTGTTGCAGCACCAGCCTTCACTGAGCTTTCTGCTCTCGACTCCCAGCCTGGGAAACTGACGCCTCCAGCTCAGCATCTTGGTCCAGCCTCCCCACCACCCCTTGGCCAGCACCCGCCTCTGCTTCAGTGGCTGAGAGTGACAGGCTCCTGATAAGGACAAAGCAGACACTCAGGAGGGCACCTTGTACCCACCAGGCACTTGCAACTGCATCTGGCCAGGACCCCCCACAGCAAGGACAGCAGTAGATGCTCTGGGAGAGGCACAGGTGATCCACTGAGAGAAAGCTCGGCCTGTTTGTGTTTACATTACTGCAGGGGTCACCCGGCGCTGCTTCTAGATTCAAAGCTGTGCAGTCAGCAGCAGAGTGGCTGAGCCTGGGCGCAGCTGGGGCCTTGTGCCACTGCCTCCTGCAGTTCTGTGCTCCCTGACAGGGGGATGGACTGTCACCACATCCTAACAGCATGTATGCTTACCCAGTCCCAAGCAGCTGGAGTGGAACAAGGTTTCCATGCCTGACTTCCAAATAGGAGAATCCAAATCCACATGCAAAAGTACTGAGCATGGGAGTGATGGCATTCAGTCACCACAGTGCCATCAGACACAGAGGAGGTACTCCTGAGACACTGAGAAATTGCAGAGTGTCATAAGGGCTGGAAAACCACTCCACACCAGCTGGGAACATGCAGACGCAGTCTTTGGCATGTCTTGGCTGGAACAGATTCTTTGTTACCAGGCCTGGGAGGCAGGAAGGTGGCAGGTGGGGAAGGTACCACCCTTGCACCTTTATAACTTCCTAAGTTCCTCATCTGTCGCTGCATGTCCCCATGTCTCACTGAGGGCTGCTGGCTGCCTACAGCCTGAGGAAGTGTCCTCCATGGGAAGGCAGCCAGCAGCACTGCCTGCAGCAGAAGGACAGACTTTTCCAAGGAGCACCAGTATGAGATTTCTTCCTCTTTGTACTTGGTCATCTAAACAACATCTCTGATTAAAACCAGGAGCTGTTGTACACTCTGCCGCGTGTGGACATCAGCCCAGTTATTTGAGCAACAAAATAAAAATTAGGATACTTAACTCTGAGCATCTGTTATCTTGCTTTGTTCTTTTTTTTAAATTTTGGCCGAGCCCTGTGATATTGGACCATTTTCCTGACAGGTCAGCACAACAAGATGCCTGAAAGCTTTCTAAAGATTGGTTCTTTTACTTGAAGATGACCCAGAAAGCCACTGGGGATGTACAGTCAGCATCCACCCTTTTTGGGAAAAAGAGAGGGTGGAAGGGGAGAGGCCATGGTTCTGATTTGCTTGGCTTGGCGCTCAGGCTCGCCGAGCTGTGCCTTATGCTGCAGTGCTGCAGCCACGTGATTTGTGTAGCTGTGACACAAAATCATAAATCAATCCAGTTGGGCTAGAAAAGTTCACGAACCCTTACTGAACTTTTGGACGAATGTGGGTCGAGTTTCAGGCTCATAACGAAATCTGAAACCAGGCAGGCTTCAGAAGGATTTGCCTTTCATTGCAACCCTTTTGTAGAGCTTCATTAGAAAGATGGTGGTCAGGAAAATGCTGGGTTTAGTTAAGAAAAATGGTGTTAGCATGAGAGTCTTTAAATACAGCAAGGCTGACTTTATGAAATAGTTCTACTAACAGTTAGTGAAAAATGATTATTTTTGAAAACTGCCTCTTGTACAGCCAGGACTTATCTTCATTTCACAGAACTGTCCAGCATGGCTAAAACACCTGCTGGGAAGATCCATTCCAGCATATTTTGCAGATTTTCAGAGAGGTTTCAAACCTCTTACTCTTAAACCTATTAAATTGTGGTGATCTGTTTGAAAACTCTTGCTTTACAAAAAAAGTCTCATTTTATAGGCATGGAAGTTTCTCAAAAACTCTTAAAGCAATGTTAGCAAAAGGTTTCAAAGAGCGTAGTCATTTTCAGACAGCTCAAAAAACATCTCTATTCCTCCCTTAAATCTGATTGCAGAAATGAAGCCAGAAAGGGCTTCCTTCTAGGTTCACTATTGCTTTTCTGGTTGCAGGGGGTCAGATTCTCCTGCTGCATCTCCCAAGATGGCAGATATCTTCACAGTGGATTAGTTTGAGATTTTGAATAAACCTTTGAAGTGTTGCTTATTGCAAGCAGGCCAGATGATAATCAGGAGACTTTAAGATAATAAGATTCCAGGTCCAGTTTACTTGCCTTGTTCTATTGGAACGTTCAGGTTTCATATTTGCAGCCTTTTCCTTCCCAGTGTGCAGGAGTAAGAAAGCTGAGATCCTTAAGCACTCAAGGGGCCATACAGCCAATTTCTCAGAACAATAGAAACACACCTACCCTTTCAGAGAAAAACACAAGAATTGGCATCTGTGCCTCCAGATGACAGAGTGAGTCTGAGTCCACTGAGCTTTGTTTTTCACCCCTTCACACTACAAATTAGTAGAAGCCTTGTTATACTTTACAATTCGTATTTCAAATAAACATATTGCATACTAAGAAACTGCTATGGCTATTTGGTCCAGTGTTTTCACTCTTTAGGATGACTCTTGCTTTTGAATTAAATTGACCCTGGAGCAGATCCCAAATTAACAAAAACAAAATAAAAGCATGGGATTTCAGTCAGTTTAAACACCAGAGGATACACAATAAATACTGAACCTTAAGCAGGACTTTGTAGAGATCTGTGTCTCTCATGAAGCGAATTGTGCTGGTGCAAACAGCCGACCTATGTGAAAAAGGACCAAAAAGGTCTAGTAAAAAGGTCGAGTGCTCTCCTTATTGACAACTTGATTGTGATGATTCAGAGGAAAGGGCTAAAAAGGGGAGGACAGTGAAGTGCCTTTCTCAGGAAGGAATATTATGACTCTCTGATTCTGAGCAGCGATTTTTATTTGGCCTGGGAAAAAATCAGTTTGGAAGTTAAAGGGAATAATGAACTGAAAATCTCTGAACTATGTACAGCTGTCCCAGCAAAAACAATGCTCTGGGCTAACTTCTGCTTCCAAGGAGGTGGATACACCTTGTATAGACTGCTGGGGGACTGGACCCCCAGGATCAGGAGCAGCATCTTGGGGTGCTCTGGACCTTGCTGGACCATATCTGCATTCTTGAAAATCTTCCTTTTCATGAGAGAGTTCTATGGGCTCCCTCTCTGACCTCTGCCTAGTGCATGGAAGTCCTGAGGGTCTAAGGTAAATCACACTGGGCTTATAGGCTTACAGCTGAGTTTGGAAACTGATTTGTGGCTTTAAAATATGAGGTCTCAAATATGAAAACTATTTTACTCAGTCAGAGCAGTGGATTCAAATCCTTCCATGCCAGAGGGACCCCAGGAGTAAGAATGGGAGAGAAGTTGTAGAAGGCAGAGAAATGGGACTGAGCTTGATAGATAATATGTGGCAGAAAGACAGTGTGGTTCCTCAAAGAGGATAGGGATTGTGAATTCTTAATGTCAAGAGATGAGGGACTAAGAAAAGCTGGAGAAAAGTCATCAGATGGAGAATATTTCAGCTAGATATAAGGAAAACTTTTCTTATCAAGCCAAGCAATTACAAGTTGCTAAGAGTGTCATGAAGTTGGAGTAGGCTCAGGATGGCACCTAACAGAGAGCTCTGCTGGCACATTATCCCTGCTGTTGGCACTTGACCCAGCTCACTGTGGGCCACTGAATGCATTACCACAACTGCATTCAGCACTCCCTTAGCACCTACAGCTGCAATGCCGACTTGAGGGCACTATACATGATATCAAAAAATCTGCAAGCCATTGAAGCATTGGAGATTTGCTGGAGTACAGATAAAGCCATTCTGTCATGGAGGAAATTTTGCAAGGGCTGCCACAATGCCAGTGGTGTCACAGAATCAATCACAAAAGCGTCAAGGTTGGAAGAGACCTTAGTAAGTCATATTGTCCAATTCCTCTGTTCAAGCAAGGCTCTGTTCTATAGCAGGTTGTCCAGGACCATGTCCAAAAGGTTTTTTTAATATTTCCAAGTACGGAGACTTCACTAGCTCCTTGGGCAACCTGTACGTCAGTGATATAAAATAGGCTTCCTGCCTTTCGTGCACTCTGTGCACACTTTATTCTTGGACAAGTTCTGTGTGTGAGAGGTCAGCATGTACTTCAAGCAAGGCCAAAGCAGAATACTCACTAGATGCAACTTTCATCCCAAGGCATCTGTGTTTCAGCACAGCAGCATGGCTAGGAGCTGCTACCCTAATTGACCAATTACCAGACTTGAAGTTTTCCAGGTGGAGACAATTATTTAATTTCCTTTTACGCATGAAGGAGCTGGAGATGTGTCTTTGACATTCAGGTGTGCTTCACTTCATCAGAAGGATAGAAAGCACCATTTCAAACATGCTTCCACTGGGAAAAGTTTAATACAGAGAAAATTGCTCCCAGGGAAGTATGACTGAGAGCTGTGCCATGAGAAGCTGTAAGAGTTGTTCTTTTGCCTGGATAAAATCTTGGTGGAGAGTAAACACCCTTTTGTGCTATAACTGATGGCAGCAGGAACAAGAACAAGATGAAGGTAAATCCTACATTTCATACAGAAGAGTTTCTGCTCCTCAAAATTCGGAGTCCTGTGTGCATGTGGACTTTCTGAATGTGTGGTCCACAGTTCTTTGTTATATACTGTGATTTTCCCCACTCTAAAGAGATAAGTAAGTAGGAGGCAGCTGTTTGGATAAGTCAGCAGCATGCGATAAGATTATAACAAAGCCATTGGACAGCAGTGGAAACTTTCTGTGTCACACACAGGGTTTTTATCAGGGGTCTACAAATTGTCTTTGTTTCATTTTAAGGGCTTAACTTAGCTCATCCTCAAAGCAAAATGGCCTCATCCTTCCTGTCATCTTCTAAGATTGAGGAAGTGGTGAGATGTGTGTATGTGTTCCCTGTCACTTGGTATCACCTTACACCAGAACCTGGAAACAGGCTTTTAAATCAGCATTTTGGGTTTCCTTTCCTTGTTTCCCTCTGCCTTTGGTGACTTTGGCAAAAAGAGCCTTCATTTCCTTCTTTGCTCTGCTTAAACAAACTGGAGGATTCAGAGATGGTGTGAAATGAGCCAACCCTGATGGGTCCTAGGCACAGCCTTTCCTGTCCCTGTAAAACCCCAGTGCAGGCAGTGCTCACATCCTCTGCCTTGGTGCCAGGGAAATTGCACATGTATACTCCATGTGTAACCTAGAAGGTCTGAAAATCACTGGGCAGCTACTGAGGTGATAACTCATCCCGTGCTTGTGGACTGGCTTACAACTGCTTAGCTCTCAGTCACTGCAAAGACAGAGAGGCTTTGAGCACAGATGTGTCAGCTCATCAGAGAAGGTGAATCAAGAGAACTAGTACCAGAAAACAGACTGATGGAAGAAATCTTCTAGCTGGGCCTTTCAGAATCTGGAGATGTGCATTAACGGATTGGTTTGGTAAAATCAGAGTGTGACCTGCACTGCAGCTGGCTTCAGGCAGGTCTGGAAGTCCCATGCACTGTTGTACGTGTGATGAGCACCTCTGCCCTTTCATTGAGATCATAGTGCAACTAGCAATACATAACACATAGCACTTCCTTAAAAATATTAAAGCAGTACCTTGAAGTTGTGCATTGTTCCTCTGGCCCTAGGGACCAACATGTCTCTAGAGTTCCAAGCTGCCTTGCAAAGCCTGTCTCTGCCCCAGAAGAATTTGCAGAGTATATGGACAAGACACAAAATGAACGGGAGAAAAAGGGCTAAGGGCTCATTATTATTGTATTTATTGGCCAAGGGGACTGAAGAAGCAGAGGAACTTAGATGTGTTCCTGATTTATTTTATGTGTCTCCTTGTTTTTCAGCAACCGGAGGTCTTCCGACCATGTCCATAGCTTGTGCCAGACACAGGCTCTTCCTCTGCCACCAGGACAGTCACTGTGAGGTTCTTCAGGAATGCTACTGCATGTTAAATCCTCATCCTGTCTCAGTACACAAGGCAATGCAGCCATACCCAGGCTGTTTCAACCTGATTTAACCAGGTCAAAGAGGAAATGTGCAGCACAACAACCTTACTCCCTGCCCACTTATAGCCCAGTGTTTAACCTCAGCTTGCAGTTTGCTGAAAGCCATGTGTGAAAAGAGATATGCCAAATGAAACCTACCCGAGACTAAATGCAAATTTTGTGAGCAAGAAGTAAATTAAATAATGGAACAAGCTGGAAAAATGTCTAGATCACTTAGATGGGTTTATGTATTTAAGAAAGAATTGGCTTATGTGTTGGTGCAAGACACCAACCTCAGAAACAAATACTTTTAATCTTCTGATATGACGTTTGTCTGGGAATGAAGACACGAAACAAGGAGTGCATCTCATTGAAAACCCTGATCCCAAGCCCTGAATAATCTGATAATATCCAGACCACTTTAAAGTTCTAAGAACTTTTCTGCCTGGTATTTGCTCATGCTTATTAGACATATAATGAAAAAGATGATTTATAACACAATACTTATATATACAAACTTTCTTCTAGAAAACAATCATTGTTTGTGCAGTGCTGGTAGAAGCATGTCAGTTGTGAAGTAGCTATAACTACAGGGAAGTGAGAGGTTGACTCTGTCGAAAACCTTTCAAGATCTTATTTTAGTTCCCTAGCAAAAGGTCACCAAAGTCACACTGAACAAAAGCAGGAGAAGACACTCCTTTTCCTACTGTTGATGACCCTCAAGTTGCCAGTGGAGAGGAAAGATGCTCTGACTTGCTCAAGTGGAGGAAGGCGCCATCACCGATGCCAGGGTGAGTGGCCCGCAGCCTCACGGGAGCTCTGCACCTCATTCACTGACATGCAAGACTTTGTCCTTAACATTTTGGTGGAGAAAGTGCTTATAATTTATCCCTACAAGCCAGAAGGAGACTCCTTCTATGTAAGACAATGCTCAGGGACTACTGAGGAGACCTGGGAGTTCCAGCAGGATACAGCATTAGCAAAATAGGGAATGAGGGAGTGTCAGGACACCAGTGATCTCTGTGGTCTTCTTGCCCCCTGAGATGTCTAGTCCAGGCCAGCCTGGGACCCCCGGATATACTCGCAGAGTTCAGATGACTCAGTTTAACCAGCAAAATTGCACTGCCCAAATCTTCTTAGAGAAAGGAGCACTGAAGAGGACAGATTTCTCACTACTGTCAAAATGACCCTGCATGGGAACTTCTGCAGAAATGCATACATGTAGACATCTACATGTGCATAAATTAAAATGATTTCAACTGCTTACAGATCTCCCAAAGTGCCAAGAAGTGATTTTTGAGTCCAAAAACACTGCTCTGAGAGAATAGAGAGAGTACATGCTAGTCTTTAAAAGAAGTTTCTATCTTGCTTTTAGCTCAACTATTTTTTCTTTTTATTTATGACTATCATTTGGTAGTTTCTGAATGGGCTTTGGCCAAGCAATTCTGGGTGTAGAAATCAGTATTTTTAGTTATGAAGCACAGACACTGTGGTATTCATATTCTTTGGATCCCCTTGCCTGAGGTATAACTATTAAAACTCTATTAATTGCAGCTGAAATAAGCACAACACTACCATTACTTTCAGTAAGGTCAAGGCTGGGTCCATTGTAGACAGAGATCCATTAAGCCCTTTATGTGCTGGCCAGGCCTTAGAAAATTTGCCTGGTGTTCTTGTTGTTCACTCCTTCTGGCTGCTGTTAATCAATTAATATGTGAATTTGCAGAGTCAAATGGAGACAGGATATTAATATAGAGTGTGCACTGTTTCCCTGCAGGAATTCATGTAAAAGCTGTCATTAGCATCATGCATATACATGAGTCCAACAGAAAGCTATTAACTTATGTATTCATCCAAGCAGGCTCAGTAAGTGCTTTACCATCAACAGTCTTGCTGCACTTGAAATTAAATATGTGTGTCAAGGTTAGCACTTCCTGGGCTGAGAAACTGAACCAGGAGAATATTAACATATGTTAGCAATATGAGTGTGTGGGAGGAGAATATCACACCTGAGTCTAGTCAGTACTGAACAGTATTTGGAGCCTGGAGCTAATAATCTAGAAAAAAAACACTTTTAAAGAGCAGAGTTAGTGTTCTCTGCTGATGCCTTTCCCCTCCCAGTATGTCCAAATGGACTGTCTGACACAGCATTTAAACACTGACTGTGTTAAGTCTGACCTGGGGCACCCAGGAACCTGCAAAGATTCTTGCAGCAAGACAAAACCATCTAAGGAAATGTCTCTGGCTGATGCAGAATTGCCTGTTGTCTCCACCTGCCTGCTGCAGCCCATTACCTGGAGATGGAACAATTCCTGCTTCCTGTCCCTGAAACAACACTCTGGTTAGAAGCAGAACTGTTGAAACTATGTTCAAGGCAGCTCGTTTAAGTTGGCTTTAGTTTCCAAAGACATATTCTCTTTTTAAAGCACAATCATTAGCTGTTGCACAAAATTTTTAACAGAATAGGTAACGGATGTTCCTATTCAGGAAAAGGCAAGCTTTAAGCTCTGTTGGAGAAACGAGCCTGCTCTAGTCTGAGATCAGATTTCCAGCTGTAAAAGAGAAAGCTGTGTCCAGAACTGCATGCAGGACTTACCAAGTGGCAGAAATCCACTATGATCCCATGTCACTGACCCCTTGGTGTCTGAGGGAATGTGCACAGGAATAAGGGAAGCAAGCAGCCACATTTGTAAAAGGTTGAAGGAAAGGAAATGCTATGTGAGGGCTGGGAATTGGCAAACATGACTCTTGTTTAATAAAATGAAATAAAATAGACAAATAAGACAATCTGGGAAGCAATATGACCAGTGAGTTGGACATTTGTTCTGGGGAAAATCCCATTTCAAGGGATATAGTAAGAGAAGGGTGACCAAACCCCAGCTAGATTAGAGGAAGCCAGCACAGACTGAGGCACAGGAGGCTCATGTCATGCTTAACTACTCTTCAGGAATCCTTTGAAGATACCACTGCCATGACAGATAAGGGCAATTTAGTGGGTAGCAGAATATTTTGATTTTCCAGAAGCATTTGACAGTTTTCCATACAGTAGATTAATGACGTTTGTACAAAGACATTAAAGGGAAGATAAAGCAGTGACTGGAATGGAAAAAGAACTTAAAAATAGGAGAAAGTTTGGCAGAGGATGGAAGGAAGCATTTCTGACTGTCTCTAAAACTGGCATCACTTCTATTTATAGTGGACCCAATAATATTTATGTTGAAGCCAGAGGTAGTTTGCTGCTGAGACCTGATTTGCGGGAAGACAATGAAAACAGGTGGTGTCCTGCTTTGAGCTATGTACCTGTTCAGAATAGCCAAAAAACGGGATGATGGATCACCTTACTGTGTGATCTGCAGACAGGAAACCTCTGGAAGGGCTGCTGCCTTCACTTGGAGGGTCTGGTACAGGGGTTGGTTCCTCCATGAAACCTGTGCAGAGGGGTCTGAGCAAGCAGCACTGCCTGCAGCCAGGCAGAGTGAATATTCCCATTCAAACCACTGCCTTACTCATTGAGCCTAAAGTATTTCCCTGAAAAGTGCTATGGGAAGACCTGGAAGCAGGGCTGAAGCATCCTGTTTGAAGGAGCAAAGGGGCTTTTCGTAATCACAGAATCACAGAACAGAATCACAGGATAAGCTGAGTTGGAAGGGACCCTCAAGCATCATTGAGTCCATCTCCTGGCCCTGCACAGGACAGCCCCAAGAGCCACACCATGTGCCAGAGAGCATTGTCCAAACACTTCTTGATCTCTGTCAGGCTGGTGCTGTGACCTCTTCCCTGGGGAGCGTGTTCCAGTGCCCAAACACCCTCTGAGTGAAGACCCTTTTCCTAAGATCCAACCTAAACTTCCTCTGACACAACTTCAGGCCATTCCCTCGGCTCCTGTCACTGGTCACCACAGAGAAGAGATCAGTGTCTGCCCCTCCTCTTCCCCTCGCAAGGAAGTTGTAACTGCAATGAGCAGTCCTCAGCCTCCTCTTCTCCAGGCTGAACAGACCAAGTGACCTCAGCTGCTCCTCACAGAGCTTCCCATGTATCCTTAATGCTGCCCTGCTCTCACTAAAACTAGGGTGGGTCAGGCTTGATGCCTCTGAAGTTGTCAAATGGGTCAATAAAGTCAAACCCTATGAATTCAAAATTGATACTTATCTTCAAGGTCAGTAGAGTCATGTTGTTTGTTCAGCAGAAGCATATACAGATTGCCCCACCTTTCCAGTTGGATATGGACTCAAGAGATGTGTGTTACCTCCCTCTTAGGTAGTAGTGCCTTTCGTGTAATCTGACACCCTTCTTCTCCAAGGATATTTTCTTGATCAGACCCATTAATCTAGGCCTATGTAGAAGATCCTAAAGGTATTCAACTCATCTCCACTGAGTATCTCTAAGTTTGCATTTGCACTCAATATATTTGAATTTGCACTCAAGTTACTTTAATTTTTGGACACAGCGCACATCAGAGAGTATATCACTAAACAATTTTTTCCCCACAAGCCTTCATTATCTCTCAGTCCTAAAAGAAGCAGTCTGCAAAATAGAAAAGCTTTTAGATAACTTTGCCTGAATTTTCTGTCCCTTTTCAGTTTTGCCTGTAGCACTTAATCCTGGCTTTCAGAGTGGGGATAAAAGTACAGGAAAAAATATATCATGTTTGAATGCCTGTGGGGAAAACAAACAGCATTTGAAACATGTTTTTTTAAAATACAACTTCCTACCTGTAGTCTTTGTTTTTTCTGGAAGTGTCTAGAATCCTTGATAGCACTTGAGTTCTTAAAAACTCTTTAAAAACTTACTCAATGAAAATAAATCAAGATAAGGAATACATATGGTAACAATACTGTCTCCTGCTTGGTTTCAATTTGTTCCAGCTGTTTGCACAATGGCGAATTGTAAGGCCAGGAGCAGTGAGTTCATGACCATGTTACTGGAAGTGGCCGACAGACCGCTTGGGCAGCTCACTACCTCCGTGCGAGCAGGTAAGGTAACAGAGAAGTCAGCACTCACCTTGCAGCAATCCAAAGAGTTACTTCGGTGTAACAGAGGAAAATCCAGCTCCTCCAACTCCTTGAGGCTGCCATAAGAAAAGGTCATGATCAGCAAACAAAAGGAAAATAATATCTGGATGTTCAAAGTCTGCCTGAAGTTTGATTTCTCTGCCAGAAAACCCAGTGCTGAAGTTTAAGATAACATTTAGAGGGAAACAGATGTACTTGGGTTGTTTATCTGAAATAACTCCTCATACCTCATAGCCCAGCTTTGTAAAATTTTTTTCTGACTTGAACATTTAACGTGGTCACTCCTTACAGCAGTAATTATTAGTGATGCACAGACAACCATCCCGAGGGAGATGTACTTTACAGTCCTTCTTGTAACTGACAGTACAAAAAGCTGTATGAGCTTAAATACACTGTGTTGAATTCCTTATTAAATAATGGTATTAAATTCTTACACAACGCTTTCTCTTGTTGCTAGGTCTCTACAAAATGTCCTATCCCTTCCCTCAGTGATACTATCCAAAACAGAAACATCACCTGCTGTGTAATGAATAGAAATATAAGGGCACTACAGTCAATAACCACAGCTTAAATCAATGGCTGAGGGTGTGACTGTGCTCATTCCTTCCTTTATTTCTCTGTAGACCAGTTGTCATGGGAGGAGAGGAGAGTGTGTGGCACTCAGGTGTAGCGGGAGCTTTCATCAGTGGAGCAGAGTGCTTGGCACCCGAGGTTATCACCTGCTGATGTCTTTCTGGGATTGCCCAGGTAGGAAAAACTATGTATAAATGTATGTTTAACAACCCCACCCACTGCCCTGTGTTTCCTATCTCAGAAGTCCTTCAGGCTGCAAGAAAGTTAAAACCAAGGTTAACTCTGCTTAAATTAATTGTGAGATTAGCAGAAGCAAAGCCTAAGGCAGAGCAATTTTTGTGTTACAAAACCAGGAGTCAGCACACAATGAACATCACAGCCTGGGGAGAATGGCAGCAGAAGCCAGGGCTCAATGGAATCCGCTCCAGAACAGGCTGTATGCTGGCACCTAAATTTCACACTGACTCCCTTACTCCTGCAAAGTGAGGAAATCCTTTTTCCAAAGCCCCTCTACCCAACATCCCCATTCTGCTGCATCACCCATCTGGCAGGGGGAGGGGGGTGCAGCTGTTGCTACTGAATCCCCCTTGGAGAGGGGCAAGGGAGCTCTTTTTGCTCTAATTGCAACTAGTTTTCCCAGGAAGCCCGGGCAGAATAATGGGGAGCTTTGATAGGGCAGTGGATATCTTGACAAATGTGGGGCACTGAGCTCTCCTGGGCAGTGACTACAAGGACAGCAGGACATATAGGCCTATCCCTGGTGTTGCCAGTGAGCACATGAGGACGGCATGTTACTTTCCCTCCTTGCTGCCCACTTCTACCTGCTGCGCTGTGGATACCCAGCCTAAATTGTGTGAACTTCCAGGCTGATGTTGTCCTTCGCAAGGTCTTTGCATTGTACATGCAATAAGAGGCATCTTTGCAGTCTGGCACTGCTGTGGTATGGATGTTCCACTGGATCCTCAGGATTTTCAGTCCCTCTCTGGGTGTAAGTGCTGCATTCACACTTGTAAAATAAGTTTGAAAAAAGTGTTGTAAATGCTTAAGGCTAAGCCATGTAAACTTCTTGCAAATTTCTCATAGTAGAACAAATAAATTATAAAAATATTTGAGTATGATCAAAGTGTAGAAAGGTTGTGATTTTTTTATCTGCCACTGGACATTAGGGATTATGGAACCTTGTGGCTGAGGGCTGGGGTGCAAGAGTGGATCTGCAGTGTTGGTGGCACCAGAGGAATCCTTACTCAAGCTTCATATGGAAAAACTGAGATTGGGTGTATTCTGCAGGGAGATCTGTGTTCCCTACATGTTTTTAGTTTTTTTTTCAACAAAAATTTAGGATAATGGAAAAAAGTTTTAGGGGGGCTATAACCATGGTTCCTATCTCTGGTCTGCTGTTCCATGTACGTAGCACACAGTGGGTAATGGCCTAATGAGACCTAGCTAATGCTCTAAGCTAAATCTCTAGTTCCAGGTAAAAATAACATTTGTCAGATCCAAGTAACAGAAGAACTTACAGGGACTGGAAATAATGCTTCTTATTTCTGCTTTGTAAGGAAGGCTTGATGGGTGAATACAAGAGATGGGACACTCTGAATCCAGCTGGGCTCCCTGCCCACAGTGTAAGCACTCACTAACACAGTCTCAGGGCTCACTGAAACAGTCTCAGTTCTCACTAATATCGTCTCAGTGCTCACTAAGAGTCTCTGAGGGAAGCTGTGATGGCATCCTCTGAGCAGCCCAATTAGAGGCATCCCCAAACACAGGCCTGAGTAAACTCTGCTGCAGCTGCAGAATGATCCCCTCCTCCCCATGCCCTCTGTGCTCAAGGCACTGTAAATCAAGACAATACTCAGCCAGGGAAGCAAGGATCTCCCAAACAAACACTTGTCCTTTTATTTGTTCTTGTGACCACATTTGTTGGATCTCTTCCTTACCAACTGGTGTCAGAAGTTCAAGAGACACTGTACCTTTGTTTTTCTCTGCAGCTGTGAACTATGACAAACATGATCAAGTGGTGACGTAACATCTAGGATTAGGTCTTATGGAAAACCAGCAATTTTTCTCATTGCTGTAGGAGACAGTAAAAGAGCATGGTCCTTCCATGAGCTACTAATGAGCTACTTGCAGCTTGAGAGCATAATTTTGAGCAGTCTCTCTCCTCACGGGGCAATTGCCTTTCCTGGGATGCTGCTGCTTACATCCCACAGCACCAGCATACACATGCTCTAAAGCAGCAACATATAAAAATACTTTGAAAGCTGGCTAAGGAAGATGGCCAAGAGCTGTGAGGAAGATAAAGCTTTGAACAATGCTGTAACTCAAGCAGTCTCCACCTTCTCAGAGGAAGGTGGTCTCGGAGGTCTGCCTGATGAAGGGAACAGGTACTCAGTGGTGCACATCAGCACTGGGCAGGCAGCCCTGCCCTGTTCCTCGCACCCAGTGGCTTCCAGAGCTGCCTCATTATCTCATTTCAGGAGTGAAATCTGATTAGGTTTAAAAAACGATCAGTAAAATTGAAAACATTCAGATTTTCCATGTGCGGGGGAACAAACCCTTGGGTTCAAGTGTTACCGTATGGAGAATACAACTGCGGCTGGCTGGGTTTTCCCCTCCCACCAGGACAGGAGCAGGCTGTGGACCTTCCCTGGAGCTTGCCTGGGCACTGTTGCAGGAAGCCTGCATTCATGGACACATTTTGTCCACAGTGACCATGATGCTGTCAATGACCCACCATAACTCCTCAGCTGAAGGCTTTTGGCCATGCTCTCGTGTTACTGAAGACAGCAAGAACAATGCAACTGATTCAAGCAGGAACAGAATTTCACCTGACAGAAGCAAACAGAAAGGCTGAAGCGATGAGCCTTCTCAATTGCTCAGAAATAATCTTCCAGCTGATGGGCATAAAACAGTATTTACAGTAAAGGCCAAGCTGATTTTCCATAACTCTCCTGTGAAGCAGCCCTCTTTCTGCTGCTTGTCTTATAAAAGCAGAGAAGCCAACATTCACAGCATTGCTAATATAAAATAAATCAACAGATTGGAGGCATCTTTCCAAACAGACAACTGTGTTTATTAGTACAAGATACTAGCAAAAGCAGTCTGTAATGAAGATTTCCTAATTTCTTTGTTTTATGTTTATTATAGCCGCTCCTCTGTTGCAACAAATAAATTGACATGAGGATTATTGGAGTCAAAGGGAGACTTTGATTTTTTTTTTTTAGTGTGCTTGGGGTAACTAACACAACAGACAGCAACGTAGCAGGAACTGCAAAGGGAGTAGTTGTTTCATGTTACAAGGCAGACCATCACAAATTTATGTGGGCAGTTTCCTGGGAACTGATCCAAAAAGAACTTTAGATGTTACCATCCCCAGCTCCACAATGATGAAGTTTCACTGTCTATTCCCAAGGCATAATCTCCAGCCTCAAATTAGGTTCTTAGCACGGACAGAAACAGGATGCAAAGTGGGATGCTACAACTTAATACTGAGCACTCCAAATGATCAGCCTTAATGGAAATGAGCCCCCAAAAGTCTGTATTTAGGCACTGAAAAAAGAAAACACAGCAAACACTTTAAATATATATGAATAAATGTTTATAAATTTTTCCTTATCAAGAGATGCTGATCAACCTTGTACTTCTGGAAAAGTGATCAAGGGCAGTATGAGAAATATATTTGGTATAACTTTCTGACATCAATAAAGGGCTAAAGTATATAAGCATTTTCTAAGGTCCTAGTAATCAGCTCAGGTTAACAGCTTGAAGCAAAATAACCCATCTGGTTGTTATTCTGTAGTAAATACCCTGGAGCAGCATGTATTGGTTTTTTAGTAAGCAGTGGAAATGCAGAATCAGAAGGCTGATTATAAAAATCCCACATTCTGGTTAATTGGAGCATTTTGTTAATTACATGCTGCATGAAAATATGAGTTTGAATATAGGCAAAATAAAGACTCCCACAACATGCATTTATCCTCTGCAAGAAATAAAGTATGAAGGACTGCCAATACTGAACCTCAGTCGTGTTTGCATACTGCAGTGCTGCCAAAGGCAACAGTGTGAAAATCTGCAAGACCCACATTTGTTCCTGGTATTATTCAGCTCTGGTGTTATTCTGGTGGAGATACAGCTGGGATAAGTTAGTTTCAATAGGGATAGGCAGAGCTGCCTGTCAAGAGCAAATTCAGTCTACTGCTCCTGGAAGAAGAGCAGATAGACCAGCCTGCAGCACGGAGTTGATAACGCTCCGTTTTTGCCATGTGAAACTGCAAACCAGTCCCAACAATTGGCTCACCCCCACAGCTTCATATCCAGCTGTAGAGTGTTTTCCAGCCTTAACAATATCTGGCTACCTTTCCTCACCTGCAAAACAAGAATAGGAACTTAAGTGGCCAGCCAGGAATATGAGAATGGGGCAAGTGTGGTAATATTCCCCTGAATACACCTTTCCCTCCTCTATGTGCATTTGTGGTTTAATTTCTCCAAATACTACTTGTCTTTGCATGTCATAGTCTTTGACAGATTTTAAAGGAAAGCAAATCCTTTGTGAAAGTACATCTCTTCTAGTGCTTTCTCTTTACACAGACTGCCATGGTTCCTGCCTTATGGTCTCAGCTCCCTAGCAACAGATACAAGATGCCAGTTTTATCCCTCCTCCGGATTTCATGGAGATTTAAGCTCTTGATCCCACACATGTACATGCATTTGATTGCCTGATCTTTCTGCGCAGTCCTAACAACCCATGTCTGTTGCTTCCATGGAAAAGATGATGAACCATCAGGGACAAAGCCTCAGAGCTGCTTTGAACTGGTACATCCTCACAGTTTCTTCAACGCTTGGATAATTTACTCAGAGAACCAGTGAAGCTTATGCTTTGTAGACTTGTGCTGGCAGATGCTTCCAGTCTTGAAGTCATCCACCCCAAATTCCTGCTGTACCACAGATAAGTTGATCTATGAATTTCTAATGCACCTGTCACACAGCATGAAAGTACCATGACATTTGTGTCAGTGGGAGACATCAAACCTTTCCAATGTGTCTCTGTTGTGTTCTGCACTGGGATGAGCTAGCAAACGTCAAAGCTAGGACTAGGGTCATGATGTAGTTGCAAGAATGTATTGCTTGTAGTGGGGCATTTTGCAGGGTATGCAGTTAATTTGATGTGTTACTGTAGCAGTCCCTGGCAGAGGGGCAGCAGGAGCAGTAAGGCTTATCTGAAGGGAAGTCAGATACTACACAGCCCAATAGGCTGGATTTCTCAGAAAATGTGTTGTTGTTGTTTAGCTGACTGCCATCTTGGAGAGAGAGAGAGTGCAAAAAAAGCCCAGAAGTGTGTGGGAAAGAAAACAGGGTTGATATCAGACATTTGGTATGAGAGCTAGCTCTGTACTTGACTAACTTCATCTGTGTGCTGCTGGGAGTTTGGGTAAAGCTGACATGGATTTGAATGAAGAAATTTGGACAAGGAGATGAAATGAAGTGCAAAAGAAATTTAGGCTGAATTTCAAGACCTAATGCTTAAGTGTGAGAGAATTTTTTTAAAATAAAGATGTCAAAAAAGAACAAAATGTCCTATTTTTTCCAGCATCTGTGTGCAGTCAGACTATACTAAGGAAGGTGCTGCCTCTCCCCCTGCCCTGTTTATGCCCATAAGCACCCCAGAGTCAAATCTCAGGGAGAAGTGAGTACATGCACGTGCACTACAGATGCATATGGTCCCACTATAGGGCCAGGCAGATGAGCAAGAAGGCTGAGGCTTCACTGAGTGAAGCCTCACCCAGAAGTGAACAGATTCATGCTGCCTTGCATTGGGCCACAGCCTCTGTGATCAGAGTTTACAGCGTAAAACTGACCCAGTTCAAGGAATTCAGATCACTCTCACCTAGAGCAAGATACTGTTCAAAAAGCACATCCTCTTCTGTCAGGAGCTCAGCTTCTACATGCAGCATCGAGTCTGAAATCAAAGATGGATCTTAACACAAGGAGGCAGGTGCCAGCTTTAGATGCCTGTGCCACTCAGGCAATTAACTGACAAATATAAACCAGATCTCCACATTTTAAAGCTCCTTTGCATTGCTCCTGAGACAGTCTGTTGGAAAAAGATGCAATTAGGTTGAAGCCGACAAGATTTATGCATGGGAGGGTGGAAAAAAAGAGAACAAAAAGCAAATCTGTCGAACACCCTAGGAGAGTGGCAGCACTGGCATGAGCATCCTTTGCAGGAGAGCAGTCAGCAGGGCTATAGCAGCCAGGAGAGGCACAAAGCTGCTTCCCCCCACCTCCAAAGTCAGCGGGGAGTGAATGCTCACAGTGATGAACGCTGAAACGTTGCCGACAGCCTTGGTGAGAGGCTGCTGCTGGCAGTTCAGCTGTTACATCGTCAGCCCAAGCTGCCATCCACTCTTGGCCACATGAGCCAGGCTGAGTGCACAGCTCAGCTGATCCTCTGCCCCTTGCCGAATTCAGTTTCTGCTCATCATGGGTGATGCACGTGGGCATGAGGGTCCTGAAGATGTAGCCCTCCAGATAACATTCCTGCTCTAAATAGGAACGCTGTCATTCCAGGACCATGCACAAGCTCAGCAGCCATCACAATAAATGAACTTGCCGATCATACATCTGAGATACAGCTCCCTCACTTTTGCTTAACTACCTTAAACAGGAAAGTGCCAAAATCTTTATGGTTCTCTTCAAAAATGGAAAAACTCGAAGTATATGGCATACTTCTTCTTTAAGAGTAAAATCACTACACTAAAGTTGACAGTCTAGCATTCCACACTAAGAAGACTTGGATTTATTGTGAGATTCATACTTGTGAAAAGAAAAAAATAAAGCTTTGCCTTAAAAACCACACTTAAATCTGTTCTGTGATAAAAAAATTGTAATAATTACATTATTAAAACGTTTTAATGGTTGTCAGAGATTGCTCAATTGGTGGGCAAAAGCACATTCCCTCTTCCCAGTTTTTTTTTTTTTTGGCACCACTCTGACAGGAGCTAATGGTGTCTGAGCAGCTCACTTTTGAGTCTGGTCCTTTATTTGCTATTGGACAGACATTTCAGCAGCCTGTTAAAAAAGCACTCCTGTTTCCATTCTTTGGGTGGGATGGAACTGGGGCAGCCCTGGAACTCTGCCCTGCTGCCACAGGCAAGCCCAAAGCTGGACTATTCAGCTAAATTTTAACCCAGATAGGCAACACCATCAAGAGTCCTCTTGAACCACTGAGTCTGGACAGCCAATATATTTGCATGTAAGTTAGCAGTAGACAGAGACATGATCACTCCTGCCTTTGTCATGCTGGCTCCACTCAACAGTGGTTGCATGGCCCTAGGGCTTGCAGCCTCCACAGTGATCTGTTGATTCCTAGCCATCTCACCGGTGGTGACACTCACAACTTTCTAAATCTTTCTTACATCCTCTTAAATGCTACCTTTTTGAGGCTTAACAGTTGTAACCAACCCAGTCGTTCCTTGTAAGAATACCTTCGGCTCTCCTGTTTGAAGACTGGGACCCAGAGCTGCACAGAGGTGAGCTGGGACCTCCGTCTGTGGCAGCAGCACTGGGGTTTTTATTTCATGCTCTCTTCATTTCCCAGTAAGTCTCGGTGTTTAATTTGCCTTTGACTGTCTCTGTGGGTGGAGGTGCTCTTTCCATGGACCCGTCTGCTCAGAGCGCATCACCACACACACAAGTTGGGGGTTATCCTCCCCTCCATATGCACCACCTCACACAGTGACGTAAGCAGTTTGACTCACGATCTAGACAATTTATCTACAAGAACTTTATTTGTTTTTTTATTGCCAGTCACTTTCATCAGATTCTCTTGCAATTCCTAACAATCTGCCTTCATTTTAATACCCTGAACAACTTGGTACTGCCAAGAAATGCTAACTCAAGGATCCCTTCCCTCTCCAGATCATTTATGAAGACATCAAAGAACCCAGACATGGCACAGATTATTAGCACAGGTAAGAGACCTGCATAGTTCCTTTGATGACTTCCCTCCACCGAGGAAAATGACCATTTACTTCCATTTGTCATTTGCTATCATTTAGCCAACTACTTGGGTTGATGAGGGTCCTACCTCTTGTCCCCTGGTTACTTAGCTTTCAAAAAATCTTTATGAGAAGACCATAGGAAAACCAAAGAGACACTGTCACTGGCACCACATATTAACTGATCTCACCAAAATGCCCTGAGAGCCTTGTTAGGCAGAGCTTCCCTCTCAGAAGCCAGGCTGAACCTTTATTGCTTGCCTGGTTTTGTCCAGATGTCCACTATGTTATCCTGTATCACAGTCTGGGCTAATCTGCCTGGCACAAATATAAGAGTTGTCATTCCCTAGATTCCTCCACACTCTTTATCCCTTTTACATATGATTACAGCTACATTTGCGTCCCTCCAGTCTTTAAACGACAGTCAATGAGTACTAATTGTTACCTAATTTTTGAATAAAATTCTGTTAGATTTCATTTAATATTAAATACATTTAGAATTTCAGACCTCTGATTCTACAGTAAAAAGTTTTAAGGATGGAGAGGAGACTTACACAGGTATGGGATTTCGTGAAAGACTCAGTTTTACCCAGGAGCATGAATTAATTATCAATTCACATGGCAAGCATACATATGGCTTATTTGCCTAGCCACACAAGTTGTTAGGCATCCAATTTGCATACAGCAGGACTTTGCTTGCACAGACGCTGTCAAGCATGAGCTAACACATTCATTTACTGAAAAATCCATCTTGCTATATTTCATTGTTAATACAGAGTGTTTTATGCATAGTTTATATTGTACTTTCATTTTATTTATATCTCTTTTCCTCACTACTCTATTTTTTCCCCCAAAAAAATCTGTGTTTGGAATGGTTATGTTGACAACATCTTGAAGTCTTGAAAGTAAAATTGACACATCCCCAGTGAAACCAGTGGAATATTTGACAGATATTTCAATGATGCCAGTATTTCTTCCAGATCCGCTTATTACTCCTGCAAGTAGTAAGAGTAGTAAAATACCTTCCCTTGCAACCATGCTCCAAAGATAAGTGCTGCCAGCTCTGAAAAGCTTCCTGGGGATCAGTGGAGGAGCTCTGAGCTAGAATGCTGGCAAAAACTCACTCAAAGTTGATAGAACCAGTATAGAAAATCCAGAGACAAAAGAAAGAAGTTTTAAAACACTATGAGGTCTTTGGGCAAAAGTATAGCAACCCAGAAAGTACTTCATGGGTGTTGGTGAACTCAATAGACTGACCAGAAAGCCAAAATCAGCACTACTGAAATATCAGTGCTTATAGATTGGATCTTAACATCACTTTAGGGGAAGGTCCAGTTCTGATAAAGACAAGATTATGATGTGACAGGTGTAGATAGAGGTCACATCTGTGTTCTCTCATCTGTAGTATCTGTGGAGAAAGTGTTCTCCAGACATAAGATTCCAACAAGTCCTAGAAAATATCTGAGCAACCTGTAAAACACTCTTGGTAGTATTGGAGAGCAGAAACAAACTAACAAAAAAAATGTACCCTCTGCCTTCATGTACTTTCTACCAGCTATTTCTGTCAATAGTTTGTTTTTTTGGGCATGACCAGTACAGCAAGACTTTGCTGGATATTGTGTAGTGCAAATCAGACAGGATGCGAGATGTCTGACAGAGATCTCAGAGATTGCTAGATATCTCTGACAATCCAAACCACCATTCACTCAGATTTGGTCAACAGTGAAGTGATGCTGAAGAAATCCAGTCCTGATGACGTTCTTTCCTCTCTCCTTTAAGATATAAAAAAAAAATATTTTTTTTAAGCGTAGGAAATGTAGCTTTTTCCATTTCAGTCTAGGTATTTGGTCTCTTATAATTGCCTTTAAATGGAACTGATTTTCATGCTAGATTTGAGTAGGAAGAGTAAGCATTTCAGAGCAGGAAGAACAAAGAAAAGGGTTTATAACTATGGCCTTCATGAGCTGAAGTATAGATCGGTTGCCAAAAATTAGTATGAAGGAATCAGAGCTAAATGCCCAGGCACTAGTGAGTTCTATGAGAAGTCAGGTGTCTACTTAAGCTCCCCCATTAAAAATAAAGACCCAAGCTTCCCAAAATAAATTTCCTTTATATGTGTCTCAGACAAACAAATAAAGGGAAGCATGTGGGCTATTGTGAAATAACTCTGATGTTCTGCATAAGAGTGAGTTTATTTTTATTAGCTATTCTTCACGCAAGCTGCTGTCTCTCAGGCACCTCACCTAAGATCTTCATGGCAGACATGGCTCACAGTGCTGGCCTCTTATTTATTCATGAAATCCACCTCATGGCAGCAGAATTATTTTCCATGGGGAATTGTCATGCTTTTGGAGATGGGACAGAGGGCTCTGAAATTTCATCTGAGGCATCCTGTCACTACCCAGCAGTGGGCTGCAGTCCAGTCATGTCATCCCGAAAGAAATTGCATTCCCATTGTAATATCCAAAGCAAATTTATTTTGGATACAACTCCATAGTTATCAATCACATTGATCTAAATCAAAGTCTACTCCCATATTTCCATGAACATGGTCAGTTAAAAATATTTTTTTACAATTTGATTAATTCTAAGCTTTCTTTTCTTGTGAATTCACTGTTAATTAAGTGGTAATGTGTTCTGCTGCAGTCTCCTTTGGGAACAACTCACTGCTGTGGGCTGATGGAGAAGAGGCAGCTGTGACACCAGAATCTCACCTTGTATATGGCCAGTGTGAAATCAGGCCCAACACACTGAACAAGCTCAAAACTTCGACCAGGTTCACTCAGGGAAAAGGGGAACATTTCTGTGAGATGCAGATACTTATCTGGGCTGGTTTTGACCCAAACAGGCAGCTGAAGGAAGGACATCACCACGAGCAGAGAGCATCTCCTGCTAGCGCCTTTGCCTCTTCTAAGAGCTCATCCAGCTGCCATAGAGTAGCCATTTCTGATCAAATCTTCCCAGGCATAGACACTTAATTAGTTTATTTGTAGAGAGAGGTTGACATTTCAGAAGGCTCAGGATCCATTTATTTTCTTCCTACTTACGTTTCACTCACACGTGTCCTTCCTCCCAAGCTGTAGCCAGGATCTGGAGCAGACTGCCAGCCCAGCATGGGCGTGTGCCCAGCGTGGAGAGAAACTTCAGAAACTGTTGATTAGCCCGGCAGCCATTTCATTTACAGACAGCAGTTGAGCATCATCCAGGAAAATAAGTTAACTGAAACATAATTAACTTCATGTCAGCAGAGCAAGTTGAATTAGACTGTTGAGGAAATTAACAGGCACACAGACACAATAGGGCTTCCAAAGGGCCTGAAGAAGTCGAATAAAGGAGCACAACAACCAACTCACATTTCTAATTAGAGAGAATGAAAGTATGAATGAAGTACAAAGTTCTCCCAAATCTCACTCACCTTTCACATGCCCTTTCACAAAGGGATTTCTATGTGTGGGAACATTTCAGGCACATCTAGAGCTTGTTTAATCCAAAAGTCAAACCATGTTTGCAAGTTAGCTCAAGTCACTTTGGTCAGAGGGGGGGCAGTTTCTGAGGCAGTCAGTCATGCACTTGAAGTAATGCCATGGGAGTCAGAAAATCAGCCATGCAGAAAAGCCATCGAGCTCTGCACAGCAGCTCATCAAAGGATACTCAGAACACTCAGCAGTCAATGCTGATGCTGAAATCTAGGCTCAAGTTTCAGTTTCAAGTAAATTCAAAGTTCACAAGTGGAGATATTTTCTCACAGGTAGCAGTAAGCCCCTTTACTCTGCTTTCATGCTTCCAGGTCAATTTTTTGCCTCAGATAATTAAACCCAATGTGAGGCTGAGGGAGTTGTACAATAGGGCATATCCTGGAAAATACCCTAGGAGCTCTGCATGGCTGCCAGAGCCTCCCATCTGCATTCAATTCTAAACCCCAGAGCTGCAATCCTACTTCAGGAATTTCTGCAATCTGGGTTCTACTGACCTGGGACCCCTTTGCCTCCAGAGATTTCAGCCCTCCTTTATCAGGGAAGTGGCACAAGGGAGCCCCTGCTCCACAGTTCTCTCACTCAGGGCTGAGCACTGTGTTTTCCTAGGAATTAAAAGCCTTTCCAGCTTCAAAGGATACTCTTTCTGTCAGCTCTGGTGGATATTGGAGTTGTCTTCTGGGCCAGACACTTTTCTTAGACAAAAGCTCTTAATTCCCAATATATTCCAAGTGCTTCAAGAACCATGACATGGTCTTCTTTCACATGCTCAAGACCTCGCTTTCCACACAAATACAAGCAAAGACCCAAAATTTCCCCAGAGCCCTCCATGGCTGTAAAACTGACTTCACATCCATGTGTGAATGGCCAGGTGAACTTAAGTTCCCTTCTTCACTTTTATTCATAAGATCATGTTTGCTATTACTTCTGATAAGAAAAGAAAAGAAAAATCAACTTTCCAAACATAAATGAAAGCAGCACTCTGTTTTTCTGTCATGTTTTGACATAGTCTCATGTTTAAACCAGACCTGGATGGCCACGCTTGTTATTCTCCTGTGGGCAATGAGGAAGCAGTTTCTCAAGCTAGAGATGTAAACTGGAGTGATTCATAGTGCTTTACATGCCTCCTGTGCTTTTCCTAGACAATTTAGGTAAATACAGTATTGGAAATCGGGTTCTGTATGAACAATTGTGACAATTACTGCCAAGAGCCCCATCACTTTTTACTTCATTTAATATTCTCTGTAATTATGTTAGTCATAAAGAAAGTCATTCGGTATTAATGTGGATGTCACATGCCCTTCCACGGAAACCTCAGCAATAATTAATGCTCCATTAACACCTTAAGTGTCTTGTTATTATTTATTCATTTAGCATTAAAATTGATGAGCCTGTTCTAGGGAGGAAAGAGTCAAGATATATTTTATGAAATTTTTTTTTTAATGTATGACCACACCATTTCTGCAAGAGCCATGGGACATGGGTTTAGTGACAAATGCCAGTGAGTCTGTAGCCTCAGCTCTACTCTGCTCCCTGCCTGCTGCTGTGCTATAAATAGCTCAAGCTTGAACAGGAGATACACAAGACACTTCAAGAAAACACCAGAGGAAAATCAGGAGATGATGTCTGGCAAGCCTTTTGGCAGAAAGACTGAAGACCCAGGAAAATTTCATTCTGTTCCCATCTCTATCACTCTTCCAGATGTCTGTTTACAAGCCATGCAGAGTGAGTCCTCACCCTGTCAGAAGGTCAGGCTCCCAGCTCAACTGAGAGCATGAGGTGCCTCTTGTTTTCTTGTTTCTTTGTGGCCAGAGACTCAACATGAAATATTTTGTTTAGGCATAATATGTTTGGTTTTCACCTTTTTTGATCCACCAAGGAAAGACTGTTTTTCTGGAATCAGTAGGATTTTCTCTGTATTTTGATTTTCCCTTTAGCTGCTGGAAAACAATCAACCATTGTCTGAGTCTAAACTTTGTTACTGCATTTGAATTAAGCATCTCAGCATGTCCTCCAGAGCCTAGTGGATTATCCTTGGCAGGTGGCGAGAGTGATCTGCCCAGGGTCACAGAAAAGGAAATCTGTGGCTGCTGGCAGAGAAGCTCCCTCTGGAAACTCTGGTACATCTGGATGAGGATTCAGGTCTTCCACAGCCCATCCCTGAGTATCACTAGTGGTCTCATCCCTCCTGCCCAGCTGTCTTGACCACGAGGGCTGCTGCCAGCTCTGCATCCAGAGCAGAGTCTTGGTGTTTCCCTGCTTCTATAATGGCTGTAACTGATTTTCCAGCTATTGCCATCATCAACAACTCTATTAGCAAGAGACATCTAGGCAAACAGCAATTCTCCTTACGGCTGAGCTTAATATAGGCTGGGGTTCCCCAGCTGAGTCTGGTCTGAATATATCCTTCTCACACCACAACTCCGAAGACCTTTTTCTTTCTTTCAAAAGCAACAGGGAGCTCTGCATGCTGCATGATCCCCAGCCCCCAATTAAACTATCCCGCAGTTGTTACTGACTTCTGAAAGTGGATCTGTCAGAAGTGTGGTCATTGTGTTGAGATCTACCACCTAAGAAAAGAAAACCCAACAGTGCCCAAGGAGACAGACTTTTCTTTGACACTCTCTCCCATCCCACACACGTGTGTATATAAATACATATATATGTGTGTATTTCAGTACACACAGGGTAGCGTTATAGTAATTAATTCTTGCCGCTCACTGCAAAGCCTCAGTTATATTAGCCAGAGCCATATGTTTTCTGCACATGCTGAAATGTCATATATTTATGATGCTTTTATAGTTTTCCTTCCTTGTAGGAACAGGATGTGCTACCTTCTTTTTTTTTCCTACATTTTCTTTTCCTTTCTCTCAGTATCATCTGCTACAGCTTCCCTAAAAGAATCAGCTCAACCAAAAGGGGTGCTCCTTGCACTACTGCCAAGATTCTCTGCCCAGCCCTTGGTTTCGAGGGCATTTCTATCAGGACCTGAGGGCTCACCTCATGTATTTCCATCCAAAGTGTGCACTACTGACACTCATCATGTGCCCAAGCTGCCTGATCATGGCACATGACTTCTGTGGTTTAACGGGGGGTAGTTTGGCAGAT
Source organism: Bombycilla garrulus (assembly GCA_013400315.1). Taxonomy (NCBI): domain Eukaryota; kingdom Metazoa; phylum Chordata; class Aves; order Passeriformes; family Bombycillidae; genus Bombycilla; species Bombycilla garrulus. The sequence goes on from VXBU01009047.1 coordinate 321,110, forward strand.
AGGCCAGCCAGTTCATCACTACCCACCACAGGAACTCTTCATGCTGCTTTTCCTTTTATCCGAGATATTGCACTGAAATTGCCACTATAAAAAAAAACCACAAACACAGCAAGGTGCATATAAATTGCAAATAAAAAGTTAATGGTGGCATCCTTCAGCGCTCCACGGAGAGTAAAGGGCCATTAGCTTCATTGAGGCAAGGAAAATAATTTTTTTTTTGTGCTCCCATTCTCCTCTTTACTGCAGCAAGTCTTCATGAGCACACACACATATCTGTGTCTTGGAAACCTTCCTTTGAATTATAGCTTCTCATTACAAGGAAAAGGTGTCAGCTTCAGTTTCAGCTTTCCTTGCAAAATGTTTTGCTGCCTTTCTTTCACAAAGGAGGCCCCTTGCTAATTCATCCTGCATCTTTACAACCAGAGGAGACAGCATAAGGAACCTGGGTCTGAACTCCTCACCTCTGGGTGTGACCCTCACGGTTCCTCCCAGGCATTAAATTCTCTATTATACTCCTCTATCCGGGGTATAATTCTCAAAATCAGTAACTCCTTCCTTTCCATTTCCACTTCATGGGCTATACTTACCCACAGCACAGTAGACCCTCATGTTTTGGCTTCTCCATGACTACATGAAGTTCTATGGAGATGAGTGCTTTTATTTTTGCAGCTTCCTTCCTTCTGAAAATAATGGGCTGGACTTTCTCATCAGTCATCTATTTGCAGTAAAATCAAAGATATTTCACTAAACCATGTGGACATGGTTTTCACTAACTCCGTGGGCTGGTTCCCAATCTGTGTCAGTGTAATAGAGATTAAAAGCAGGCCTGGATGGCCAGTGACTGCTGACACTCACGGTCCTGCATTGTGTCATGGTAAGGTCAGGACAGTCCTTATCTTTCTGCTTTGATGTGAAGCACTGAGGATACACATGAGTTACCCCAGTTTGGATCTGGGTTTGGATGTGAGTCTGAATTTTCTGTCAGAAATTCAGAATTCAGACCTACAGGGGGTTCTGTCATAACAGATCAGTTGCAAGGAGGAAGTTGTGAAACGTGGAAGAACTGAATACAAACCAAGAAGTAGAGAAGGCGGCATTCATCTGAAGGGATTTTATATTTAACACAAAGACTTTGGGATAATGTAAAATTGTTGAGCACCTCTCTGGTATTTCATAGACTGAAGTCTCACAGTTGGTTAATCCCTACCAAATTTGTTTCTCTTTTACAAAGCAACAGCAAATACAGATACTTGAGGAGTCTGTTCTCTTCGCTCATAATGCCTTATAATGAGTTTTTCAAACTGCCTGCCCCTGTTCCTGATTCAGCAAGCATTTAAACTGGATTGAATTTTCACAAGTAAAACCTAATTTTGCTCACATTTTAATCCCCACCTCATCCCCACCCCCCAATAAATAAAAAATTAAAAAGAGAGTGAGAGAGAAAGAGAGAGCCCCTGAGAGATACCTAACCTACTTGCAAACCAAGAATTAATACTGTTGTGCCATTGATCTGATTTCCCACATCCTCTTCCTGAGAAATCAGTCCCTATGTAGAAGCCAGTGGATAATGGCTCTGAATTTCTGAGTGAAGGCTCCTACCTGTGAAAAACAGCTGCTAACAGAGTTTGACTGTCAGGAAGTCAGCAGAGAGATGCTTTGGGTAAGGAGTCATGACATGAAAGACAAAAGGATCACTGCTAGGGCATCTGTTACCCATCTCAGGAAACAAAGAAGGAAACATTACTGAACCATTTATACAGGAGCTCAGGAGCTCCTGGGGACTTTAATTACCGATGCATCTGTTGGGTATGATGTTCCTCAATCCTAAACCAAAATAATTTTTTTTATTCCAGATAGCACCATTTTTTTCTTAAGAAATTAAAAAAAAAAAGTGAAATTATTCTAGATCAAATGATACAGAGGGAGAAAAAAACCCAAGTATTTTAGGAAGATAGGTGGGTCTGTAATGCTGACCACCACAGCTTTCTTGAACTGGGTCCACATAGGACAGTTCTGGGAGTGAACAATATCACAAAAGCGTTGGAGAGTGAAAGTGCACATAGATCAGAGTCAACAGGCCAGCCAAGACAAGCGTTCTTCCTGTTTATGCTCTATTCATTTTACATCATAAACTGTCCTCAAATGGATTGCAACCTTGTAAAAATGAATTGGCTACCTGAGATGGCTTGCTAAGTAATTTGAGCAGCTAAACCAAACCCATACTCAAACTAAGTCACTGAAATGAAAGGACACTCAAAGAAATATGTAACTCAGATTGTACATTGCTTTTCCTTGATCCAGGGAGTGTAATGTGTATAATACCAGAGAAGTGGTGTCTGAACCCATTTTAATAGAGATGCAACCTTTTTTTAAAAAAAAAAAGCTTCTTAAAATGTTGCCTAAAATGCACTTCTTGGATCCTTTTTTTCTTCTGCTAGTCATTAGGTTAACTGTAGCGTATTTACAGTCGAGTGCCACAAATGAGTTCCAAAGTTAGATCTACCTCTAAATACAGGCATAGCCTCAGTGCCACATGGGAAAGGAGAAAGTTACAAGCTCTGTCTGGTATGCAGCATCTTTCTAGGCAATTGCCAAGCCTGGTGTAGTGTGTGTCAATACAATAAGCAGTCAAGCTTGCCTAACTGTTCACTCAAACATGTGTCTTCTCTCAGCTCTACTGCAGTGCAAAGAGAAAGAGTAGCCAAATCCAAGCAAGGGACCCATGAAGTCCTCAGTGAGGACATCAGGCACGAAAGGTTGGAAAGCCTGCAGTACGAGAAGAGAGACATTTCAAGGTGAAACAGAGAAGTGCAAATCAAGCTAAGAGATACTAGCCTCAAACTGGGGTCTAATGGCAAAGTAACTAGGTGCTAAATTTATTCAGAGAAGCAACTGGAGATATCAGGCACCCTGTACAAGACCAAAAAAAAAAAAAAAGTTAAGGAAAATAAGATCAGGCTTTACAGATACTGGGAAAATCAAAGTACCTAGAAGAAACAGTAAAGAAGGAAACTTCAGGAGAATAAAATATGACTGAAACAATGAGCTGCTTCTTTTTAAAGAAGGGCCAGGAAGTTCAAGTGCAGAGACTTTGTCAAGCCTGTGCCTGAGTATGCTCTTTCCAAGACATTGAACTCTCTTTTTAACACATCACAAAGGCTATGTGCATTTCACTTGTACTTCTGGCCCATTAGACTCCTATGGTGAGACCTTCACTCTGTAGAGGATTCAGCTAAACCTTACTGAGACAAGCAGAGCTGAGCAACTCAGGGATGAAGAATTAGACATGTAACAATGCTTAACTTCCCTACAATGAGCATAGAGCAATTATTTCTGTTAATTAGATCCCTCCTCCATGCATAATCAATCCTTGCTTGCATGGGAAGGAGCTGAAGGGCACGAGCTGACAGACATCATCAGGTGAGTGTGCATGGGTCGCTGCCTTGCAGTCCACACTTATGAATATGTCACTGAACTCCCACAGAAATGAAAGGCACAAGCGCATTGACAAGTGCTGAGCTGCAGATGAACCTCACATCCAACCTCACAGGAGTGTTCAAGGTGCTAATAAAAGTCTGCACGTTAACCAAGTGCTCTTCTAACAGAATGGGAAGGGCTGTGTTAGTGCCTCTGGGCATATCTGGTGTACCCTTCTCGGAGAAAAACACTGCAGTGGGTGGTCTTGGGCATGGCTTTCCTTGGGCTGACTTGCATGAAGCTTTATATTTATTTGTAATGTTCTTTATGTATTTATTCAAAAGTCTAATGACATTTAAATGAAAAATCTCATGCTGATTAAAAGCAGGTAGGGGAATAGCTAGGAAAATGAAATGCACCATACATAATCAGATCCAGATGACATGCAGCCCGGGGTTTTGAGGGAATGAAACTAATGAATATAGTGAACCTCTGGTAATTAGATTTGAACAGCCACGGCAAGGGAGAGGAGGGGGAGAAATGCAAACATGGTATAGATCTTAAAAGGGGGAATAAACAACAAAAAAAGAGAGAGTTATCCTAACACAGGCTTATAAAAAGCCCACATCACTGACTATAATCCCCAGAGGGGATGACTGTGAAGTTTCTTCAGCTTTCCCTTTCAAACTTTCCATCATCTTTTCACTCCCCGCTTCTACAGTTGTGTTCTTTGTTTCCTCTCCTCTCCTTCCTTGCATCCCACCTTCTGATCTTGCCCATATCCCCCATTTTACTCCCAAGGAGATCTTTAGGGTTTTTCAGGGTGCAAAGCCCTTCCCAGACCATTCTTGATTCTCTTTCAAGGTACAGCCTCTCCATCCTGCCCTGTGTAGTTACCTAAACAGTTGAGCTCCATATTGTGCCTTTTCTTTTCAATAGCACTAAGTTAAACCTTTAATTCAGGCTAAGTACTTAAAGATGTGCATTTCTTTAACATGTGACGTCCTGCTAAAATCAGTGGAGTAACTGGGATGTTAAGAACCACAGGGTTTTTTTTGCCTGCCCAGACCAGAAGTTCAAGCATTAATTCCTTTTCATTCCCAGTGAAAAACTTGGTTGCAAAGGCTGCTGGATGTCTAGGCCCATATCCTCACTGTCTTGGTTTTGAGACAGGTGCCTGCCAAGGAAGGCAGGAGCTTCTCTTGGAATAGAAAATGTAAACCCCCTCCATCCAAATTATTATAATTTCTAAAATTAAAGGGGCTCTCAGGCAAAGATATGAGGATAAGAATAACAGTTCTTTAATATGTATAAACAAAATAAAACAAAACAAAACCCAACAAACTACAACCTAATAGGAAAATTAGAATAAGATGCAGTATTAAACAAAAACAAAACCTGACAGTTAGAATACAACCTGACACCCTGTCAGTCAGGGTGTTGGTAGCAGTCCAGTTTGAATGGTGGCTCCAGTAGTCCTCCTGGGGTGACAGATGGTTCTGCTGAAGCAGAGATCCTGTAGAAGGGCAGAGTTTTCCTCCAATGGTCCAGTGGTGATGTAGAAGGGTCTGGTCCTTCCTCTGGGAATTCAGCGGGAGAGAAGGCTGCTCCTCTGGGAATCCAGTAGAAGGCAGATGCCTGTTCTGTCCGAACTCCCAGATTATATCCAGGTGGGAATGCTTGGCTCCTCCCCCTGGGCAGAGCTTCTCACAATGGGATGATGTCATTCTATGAGTCATGTGGTGGGTCCTCACAATGGCCCATTAAACAGGAAATGGCTCCCGGAGGGAGTTATCTATGACTCATGGGGCAAGGCATTGATGGCCCATTAACAGGAGACAGTCCGGGGGAGGAGGTAAGGAAAACACTGCCCCTCCTGGTTTCAACAGTTCATGAAGATGGAGATAGAATACAGACCTTCTGGAATATTTTTACATTGTAACCTAGGACACACACAAACCCAGGCACCTGCCCCGGCAGACGGCCCTCTGTAGCCAGTCTGACCTGCCACCTTCACATTTCCCTGTGCTGGGGAGGGGAAGCCTGACTTTGCTTCATGCCCCTGCCCAGCACATGGGGTTGCCAGCACTGGCTGCCCCAGGGCTGGTGGGCATTTGGGGCTCCTGGCTGGTCTCCACCCCGAGCTGATTGTGTAAAGGGCTTTTGTGCAGCCCAGTTGCCTGAGTGCACTGACAATAGCTCCCTTCAAGGTGCCACACACCCCAAGGTTAGGAATCACGACCCAGCTGCGTGACCAAGTGAACCCACTCCGCTCTGTCCTGGGGCACACACACAAGGGGGAAAAGGGAACAAATGAGTTACAGTTTGCTGAGGGATTTGGTGGGTTTGTGAGGTTGATATGCTGCACACCAAGCCTCACTGAGCAGATCTTTGGATGAATTCCTCACATTGCTTTAGAATTAGATGGGAAGCCCACTGAAATCTTGCTGCTTGCTACATCCAGGCAACCCCCTGAATGTTGCAGAATTCCGTATGTGAAGGCATTGAAGGAATAGGGTGACACTTTTATTTATTTGTTTTTTTTTTTTGGTGTGGAAAATGAATTCTTTTCAATTAGTCCAAGAATCAGTGTCACTATTTGAACTGTAGATTTTTACACTGAGTACAAAGACAATGTCTTTGCAATGGAATTTATATAGACAGTGTTAACAGAGCTGTCTCTTAGGCAACAATTCCACTGGAGAAGGAGAAAGTGAGTCTGGATGGTGATAAAAAGTAGTACTTCTTTTTTCTCTTGATGTCTCCCCAAAAGAGTTAAAGTGTCTCTTGGGATCCGTTATTTGGATTATAATCTGAATTGCTTTCTGTGAGAGTACTGACTTTGTGATCCAGAAACATCAGACTAACACTGAAAAAACAAATTCCCTTTGGGACACTTAACACAACCCCTTTTTTTCTCCCCAAAGCTAGAAAAATCCTTTAAAGTTATTTCAGTAACACTAGGAACCTAGAGCAGACTTTGCAGAGATTTTGAAGATGAGAGCAACATCTCCTTGCAGCACGGTTCATTACTGATGGGTCAAAATTATTTGCTGGATCAGGACTATTTCCCTCCCTGGGAGGTGTTGATTGAGGCTATAGGCTTCTCATTTGTATATTGCACAGTGCAACTCAGTTAGTTGGGCTTGAGGCAATCAGATGTTAAAAGGCAATTTGGAGAAAATTGCATATAACTTCAGATGTCATTCAAAAAGGATGGAGTAGTGGCATCTGTTTCTCATAACCTTTGAAACATTACATATATTTCAGAATGATACTCTTTCTTTAGAAGTAAACCATATAATTTCTGGATTTTTTAAAATTAAACATGGTACCTTTAATTTAGGATATTGTTATTCTAAAAAAGACAATGCTAACCTTTTTTGACCTCTCTCTGCAGCATAAGTTATTGTTGGCAAGGTCACGTTCGGTCACTTTGTCTGATCCCGGAGTATATTTCATTAATTACCCTGTAATTTTAAGCGGTGACTAGACCTTTGTGTTCTAGATAACGTCACAAAAACAATTTATCTAAGGCATTTGACAAAGAAAGGAAAAATTGCCCTTTTTTCCCATCAAACATAATTACCATTCACCACATCTAAATGAAGCTCTTGTTGCATCTTTACTGGAGAGCCAAAAGCCACTATGAATAGGTTTATTTCTCCATTAACTGAAAACTGGTGCAGGGAAGACAGGGGCAGTGGGCTTTCTAATTAACCCTCTTAGTGCTCTGACAGAAAACTGATAGATCTGAAACTTCTGCTGTGCTGGAATCACGTCCTTTTTATTATGAATGATGGAAAGCCATGAGGCAACCTCTCACCCCTCTCGCTGTAACACAGGGTCTGGCAGTGGGCTAGAACAATAACACAAGGGCAGGAGGAACAGGCAAACCTAGAGCAGGGCTCTGCAAATTTATTCAATTAGGTACTAAGTGTTTGGAACAAGGTTTCATCTGCCAACAGCTGTATACAATCATTTGTGGTTTCGAGGCCAGGGTAATTGGCATGTTATGAGATTTTCCCTCAGCTTTTGGCATCTGCCTGAAAACCACATGGAAATAGGGAAGGTTCTGTGTGGGGCTCAGCCAGAAACCTTCCCCGGGGAGTATAATCTCAGGAGCCATCAGTGAGCAAACGTCACCCTGGTCTCATGTACATGGTGCAGATGCTGCCCACCAGCACTCCTGGTAGCCCTGGTGAGCGGGAGAAAGAGCCCTTGCTAGGCTGTATGCTAACAGGGCCAAGATTGCTTCACGTGCACGGATTTATGCTTTTAACAAGGGATGACTGTTTTCAGCAAATTGACTGAAGCCGCTAGTTAATTGGAAGCAGTGAGGGTATTTTATTTTCCATTGTGTGCTTCAGTCTTCAGTGATCGAGTATTCAACACTAAATTGTTACAGCTCAGAAGCTGCCACCAGCCTTTATCCAAAGGTGACATGACATCCCTGGCCTCCCTTTGATCAGTCCAGGATGCTCTGTCTCCCATTCCATGTTTCCTTTCACGGTATACTAGGTACTGCAACACTCTACACCTTGTATCCTCTTCCCACATTTTGCTTCTTTTTTCTTTTTTTTTGTTTCCTTTCACCAGTGCATCACCTCTTTGCTACGGGATGCTCTTTGGGGAAACAATAACCATTTGCTATACATTTGTGCAATGCCAGCACAACAGGCACTGCCTATGTCAGCACTTCTTGGCACCATTGCAACAAATATTAAATGCTAATAGCACCACGGTGGAGCCATGCTTCACCATGAGTATCACTACATAGGATTGCACTACCCCTTTTATTATCACCTGTTACTTCCTGTTAAAGGGAAGTCAGCCTTGAATGGTTCCTCTGGCTCACACTGTCGTAACCAACATCACATCTTGGTTTCTTTATTGTTTACACTTTCAAGAGCAATCCTGTATCCCATAGAGAAGCTCCCAGCTGGTCTAATGATTAACCCAAGAACAGAAGAGCTGAAATACGCAGTGCTACTCTGTATTAGTGTTCTTTAGTTATAATAATGAGTTGCTTTTCCCCCGTGGTTCTCAGAGCTCTTTACAAAGAAAGAGGAGCACTGTTATTGCCATTTAAGCTGTGAAAAAGCTTAAGTGCAATGAAGAAATGTGCCTTGCCCAGAGACAGCAAAGGAGAGTCCAGTTCTTCATACTTCCCTTGTCATCGGGACTCCATCAAACCTACCAAAAGATGTGTCATATCCACTCCCCTAAGTGAGAACTCAGTGCAGCTACTTAGTAATAACAAAAAGTATAATTTATCCCATATATGCCCAAGAATCAACGCCAGTTGTTCTGGCAGGCACTCATATGCTGTTTGGTTGGGGTGAGTCTGTTCTTAACAGATGCTCAGCTGCTTGTTAACAGGATGGAGAGATGCAAATGAAAGTCTACAGGCTTCACAATAAGCAAATTTTGTCCCTTGATCACAGCACAGTGCCTCCTGGTCCTGACAGTTGCAGTTTTATAGTGGGTCAGGTGGACAACAGATGTTCACCTGCTTAACTACAGTAGCAGTAAAACTCTTAAAAAACAACCTCTGAACAAAAAGACCCATCTACTCTTGTTGCTTTGCAGTCAGGCAGGAGCCCTTCAGATGTATTTGTCTATACGTCGTGTCTCATTTCCTCTTAGAAACTTAAGCGGTAGAGCCTCCACTCTTTTCTTGGGCAAATAATTTCTTTCTGTGGTAAGACCCTGCTCCTCTGATGTGACTTTCCTCCCCCACCCCACATGGCTAATTTAACTTTTCCCTTCCTACCCTTTCTCATCAGCATGGATGCAATATGCACACCGAAATGTCATCACTCCCCCTCACAATCACACTGTTGTGCTGGCTCATCTGGGGTCCATCTGTGGGGTGGTGGTAATGGAATCCTATTATGCTGGAGAGTAGGAGGATGGAGGGATGAGAAGCATGGGAATCCTGACTATTGCACTGAGCTGGGTGATCACACACTGCTTATTGGGTTCAGTGCTGAGGCAGCTGTGTGAAGCTCCATACCCTGTGATATGCACGAGGACATCGCCCAGGATGACCTCGACTCTTGTCCAACAGGAACACTATGCATCTTTTGTTCACCTTTGATGCTGTTTGCTTTGATAACACTGGGTAAAACCTAAGGGACTTTGGAATTTATCATTCAGAGTGCCTGTGTCACGTCGAGAGAAAAACAGAAGGAAGCAAACATCCATGTTGATCCATGTTGATCTGTTATGCTTAGAAACTCAGGGAAGGAATCTAAGCTAATAGGACCAATGATTTTCTCCAGAGGTTTTTATACTGTGTATTGGTCTGCTGCTGTCTACAACACCATGGAGTTGATCCCTGCAAAACTATAATTTTTAGTGAATCTATATGAACAGAGACTGACATTTACACTTAAAGCTAATGTTAGGCAGCACATAGACATATGTGGGATGTGAGCTGGGATTTCGTGGTCACACTTTCTTCTGAAGCATCTGTCTGAAGCCCAGTGAGAGGGTGACTACTATGAGCCTGAGGGAGATGTGCTCTGATGCTTGCAAAGCTTTCCACAGCAGAACTGCTGTCCATGGGTGAGGCAGAAAGGGCCACATGGGGTAAAGATAGTGCTGTCCATAGTAAGACAAAACCCTTCTCTAGAAAAGGAAAAGTTAAGAAGGAGTTTATCCTCTGTGTACTTGATATGTAGCCTGAATTTTCTGCTGCTTGGAGGAGAATGCCAAATACTATTAATATGCTCCAAAGGAGAAAATTTGGTTTAAAAAGAAAAAGAGCTAGACATATGTATCCTCTGAAATCAATAGGATTTATACATCCTAATCTCCTTCTCATTTTTTGACTTTCATCCCACACAAAACACTCAGCTATGCTTTTATGACCAGGTTCTCCTTCCTTTCAAAATCAACCCCTCCTTTTCATATTCATCACCAATGGGGATCAAAACTAGCCTACAACCCAGCGAAGGCAGGCTTTGTGTTTGTTTAAACATCTTTGTTTAGCCCTTTTTTCCGAGCTCATGAGAAAGCCCAGGCTGCAGCCTTAGCTCAGGGCTGAATGAATAAAGGTCACCATGTTCCAGGATGGAGGTTTATTGTGACACGGTGAGACAGAGGTGGTCAGCTAAGCTGGAGGTGGTTGGAAGAAAAGATACAGCCCTCAGCTGTGCTCACCTTCATACTGATCTTACAGGCTTGCTCTTGCCTGCAGGAAGCATTTGACTCATGTTTAAGGGGGGGAGTAGGATCTTACCCACAATGCTTCTGTGGAAATGCCTTTTCTTATGTGCTGGAAGAAGGAAGGTCGCAAGGGGTCACCTCAGCTCTTAGGGCTGAGGTCTTCAATAAGCCATCTGATGATTTCCTTGAGGATGGGCTGGTTAAACAGGAAAAGCAGATGAAAGAAATAGTGAGCAAGTGCCACTGTCTTAACAAAGTCATCTAAAAACCAGTAATTCAACAAATTCTTTATGAATTCCCTTGCTTTGGTTTTACTTCTGTGCCATTATTATTCTCCTATCACTAAGCAACCTCTGGAAAAGCATGATTAAAATAAGAAACAAAGTCCACCAGATAACAGAGAGGAACTGCTAGAAATAGGATCCCAGCTGCCATCTACTTCCTTATAAAACCAATGAGCTCTGCTCTTTCTCCATCCTGCACTGAAGAACTTGTGGAGTTGGGCATGTTTTTCATGCCTAACAGAAGATTTTGTGCTTGAACTACATAGCCCCTTTTTCTCATCCCTCCTAATCTTTCTCGTTTTTTCTCACTTTGCTTTAATTGTTTGTAGACAAGAATGCTGGCAGCAAGTGTATGAAGTCTCAAATGGATTGAATATGAGCTTCAAGAATGAAAATACACAGGTATTGCCCACCTCAAGTCCACTGAGACAGCAGGTTGAGTTATGGAGACATTCAGTCTTTGGGCTGTAATAGTAAATTGATAAATCTTTATACTGGATTATATGCTGGCAATAGAACTGTTATTAAAACCTAGCACACAGGAGTTCTGAAATTATTCCCTGATGAAAGGATTGGGTACATTTGAACTAAATGAGGTACTTCTCTTGCCCAGCATTTAGTTTAAGCCATGGAACTCACTGCCAAACAAAGCTGCAAAGTCAAATGCTTAAGCAGGCTCAGCAAACGTTACCAGCTGAAGTTGTGAAGGACTAGCTCATAAGCACAGGACAGATGGTCAAAAGGAAGAGTCAGTACACAGAGAGCCCTGGGCAGGCTGGAAGGTTGGACCAGCTAGGAAAGCAAGAAGAATTGGACTCTCCTTTTCTGGAAATATTCATGACTGGATTTGAGAGGGACCTGAATAGCTCAACCTAGGCTCTGCTTTACATAGACCAGATAGTGCCCAAGAGCAGGGATCCAGCCCAGACTTTCTGAGATTCTTTGGATTCAAGCCTGAAAAGAAATAGTCCATCCAATGCGAAAATTCTCCTTCCTTTGTCTTTGCTTTTATTTTTCTAGGTACCTGCTGCTGCCCATTGGTAGAAATGGCATGCTCAGTTGCGTGAATCCAACCTGAAACTGCATCAGTTTTTGTATTCCTATGTTTCCTGTGCTGTAAAACCCCATTTTCCATTCCAAGGAGTATGCTGTAAACTCAAAGTTCACATTGGAGGTAGGGCAACATTTTGACATGGCCATGCATCATTGGGATAAGCTATATTATTCAGATGACTTGTTAGCTGTTGCCCAGAAAAAAAAAATCAACAGAAAGCCACTGGGAACAAGAAGGAAGCAGGGGATGCATGTCCTGAGCACCACTACTTCCATCAATAAAGCTGTCTCCTGTACGTGTGCGTGCCTGTATACCACGCGCTGCTGAGCTAAGAGGAGTGCTTAGCAGACAGTGCTACTTGCAGCCCCCTGCCCCCAAAGGAGTGTCTCCAATCAATCTAAAATGATGGTAGGTTCACTGGAGTGCCTCGTGACTTACATCCACCTGACACTGCGGCTCTCTCCTTAATGGCAACAGCAGTGTGTGGGCAGGGAAAGGAGGCAGCAGAGTGGAAGGATGGCTGGTGCGAGTGGATCACACACTGCATGGATGGAGCCATCCACAGTGACCCTCAGGCCACAGCAAGATGGGCCCTCAGCAGCCAGCACCACTCTCGCCCTGTTGATGCCAAGGGATCCACACCGAGCTCCATGAGCTGGAAGTGTCAGAAAATGTATTTGTCCTGGTTAGGGCAAAATTTGGGAGGAAACCTCTGAACGGGGTCCCTCTAGAAAGCAAATTCAAGCAGCCCCTCCCCCAGCTGGTTCGGGAAAAAGATTTCCTTGGACAAAAGTGGAAAAAACTGTTTAATCAACAAGCAAAGCCCTCACAAGCACACAAAAAAAATTTAATAATATTAAACAGTAAAACCTCTCACTGTTCTGAAGAGATGGCAAACTCAGAAAGTCCTTTCAGTGAGGTGCAGGTTGGCTTGCTCAGTCTCTTGTCAGTCCCTCTGTCCTGGCTGGGAAATGCTGCATCCCAGGCCACAGGTGTGAACTCCCAGTGGTTTTCTGGGTTTTCAGTCCAGAAGAGGTTTGAACAGTTCCAAGAAAAAGAAAAAAATACATGCCAGAGAACTTCTCTACCTCAGCTAGCTAAAAACTAACTAAAAAGCAAAGGAGAGCTCTCTCCGGCTGTCTGTCCGTGCTGCAGACAATACTGTCCAGCAGAAGGATGCAGGGGAGCAAGTGCAGTTTCTGATAAACTCCACGCTTCTTTTTCTCCCCCTTCGCTCTTGGAACCAGTCCTAAAGGTGCAAAACTCAATATCCACCATAAACAGAAGAGACAACTGGGGATACAAGCAGAGACAACTGAGGATACAAGCATCATAAAGTCACCCCAGGACATTCTACCCCTTATCCCCATATCATCAGCTTACTACCAGAACTAATATATATACTAATATATATTCTAACTCTACAAACACATACATTATACATACATACATACATATATATATAGTATACATTGCCTTTATTAATAATACAGTTGTCACTGTGGGTGGCAGCCTGGGCTCTCAGTCTGCTTCATGTCAAGGCCCTTATCCTCAGCTGATCAGTGTTTGAAACAGAGATGTGCTGAGTTTGTCTCTGGGCCAAACAAAAGCCTGTTCCAGCAAATGCCACTGTGGCTCAGGACCTACCTGTTCTGTCAGCTCCTCCTGCAAAGCCTGGGTAACTCCTTGTGTTTGTTCTCAAAATAAGCATTAAAATACACTCTTTTGTATTTTCTTTTCCATAAGAAAACCAGAGCAGAACAAACCTGTGTGAACAAGCCAGGGGTAGCACCCTTAGCTGTAGGAAGCCAACAAAAACAGGGGCACCACTTTCAGATTTCCTCACAGCTCTGCAGTAAACAAAGGGGAGCAAAACAGCAAACACAGTGTGGAAAGAGCCACTCGTGGGGTTTGCTTTATGGAAAAATGCTGCCTTTGTGTCCTTTAGATGCTGGTCATGGGGAAGCCAGGCAGGGACCAGTCTGTGAGCTTTCCCCACTCTCTCATGGCCTCACTTCTCTAAACCTAGCACAGTTCCTCTGCAAAGTAGAGAAATCAGCACTGTGCATACGTGGCTCCATTATGAAGCTAAGGGTGGAAGGATATCTAGGTTTCAAAGAACCTTCCTTGAGTCTTTTGGGTTGCATGGAGCCTGCCAAGGTGCCAAACACACAAGAAACAACTTCCTGCCACAAAAGTCCAACAGGGTCTCCACAGAGTCTGTGTGAACCCCTGCTCTGAGCAAGACAGCTTGAACTCATCAAGGACATCAGTCCTAGCCCTGGATGCACAGGCACTAAGAGACGTAAGTAGTGGTCTGCCTTGTACAGCCCATGTGTCTTCTGTCTGTATTCTCTGTTTTGTCCTCTAACCTCTTTGAACTGTCTTTTAAAATGTCTAAACAGTGCTCAAAGTGCGACTCTCACAGGATTACCATCCAAATTATAATTATACCCAGACATGATATTAAAGTTGAAGGGCCAAGTACTCAAATGTTAGGAAACAACCGAATTTCTATGGCCTCTGTACTTTAATGTAAATCCTTACCCCAGCAGCTGCTGTGGTTTCTGTGGGTCTGTTTGCTGTGAGTGGGAGAACCCAGAGGCATGTTTGCTGGGTGTCCTCAGTAACTCCCTGCTGCTCCCATGAGAAGTTGAGCACAGGGCTGGCTGAACATGTTGGAGGTATCTGCCTTTGTCCCTCCCGTGTACCCTGCAGCTTTGGGAGCACAATGCTGGATGGCCAGTGGAGCGAAAGAGCTGGTGGATGAAAAATACCTCAGCAGGGGCTAATGGTTTTTCCTAGCCCAGATCACTTCTGTGCGAAGCCTGGAGGGGCGGTACAAGGGTGAGGATGAGAGTGAAGACTAGGAAAGAAGGACTTATGCTGGCTTTGCTCCAAACAAAACATTCTTCCAACTTAGGCAAACAGCAATGCTTGCGTGACACTCTCTTGGAACCTCTTTTACCCTTCACAACTCCCGAGCCAGTGTTTTTTAATCCAAGTTAGTGAACATGTTAAGCAAGGACGGAGGCAGGAGGGGATCTAGAAAAGAGAAGCAAGGTCATTCATGGTTCTGAGTGACTAAGTCCTGCCTTGGATAATAGAGTTCTTCTTGCTCAGCACCTTGGAGGTATTAAGCCCATCACACTGTCCAAATGTTTTGCAGGCAGTCATTGCTTTTCTTCCTCATTTTTTGTGTGCTTTTAAGTCCTTGTTTCAAACCAGAAGAGCACTCTGACTTGTAGAAGTAATGCCATCAGATTTTGTCAATACCGCCACTAGTCTCTAGCCTTCTCAGATGTGGCTAACCTGTTTCACCAAAAATTCAGTCTGGGCCAATCCCCAGGAATGTAAACTTTCAACCCGCAAGGTGAAGTGTTGGAAACAAAGATAAATTCCTTAAATCAGGCCCCTGGAATGGAGAGCATTTGGCAAGCTTGTAAGAGGCGAAACCAATCCACAACACTCGAGAATAGAGCTTGTCTCTATAAATAATAAAAAGGAGCAGCTGTTATCTAAAAAAGTCTGAGCATGAAGCAAAAATGTCCTCCAGAGTATTTGTATGCCCTTGCAGGATCTGGCACACAGCTGGAATGGGTGTACAAAATGCCTCTCTGAGGCCAATGAGACTCTGTTCTTTAACATGAAAGTGACTGGGCTTCCTTGTGCAGTGTGGACAGCTGTATTGCTCCAGCTCTCCTCCTTCCAGGTAAAAGGGTGCAGAAGTGCCCTACCTGAGGCCTGTCATTCCATTTGCAGAAGTGAGTCAGGCATTTACGTGCCTACAGCACAGATTCAAAATCTGGGTGATTAGGGCTCTACATCACTATGGTGGGTCTGCTTCTTCTACTTCACCTCTCAGCTGAAGCTCTTAAAGTGATGTAAATAAAAATGTAAAATCTGACTTTATTTCTAAACTTGGGGGAAATTTGGCCCTGGTGTGCATGTTCTTTCTAAAGGTGATGTGCTTAGTACCCCGCAATGATGCAAAACAGACTGTCAGTTTGAGTGCTCCACTGTTGTTTCCTGCAGCTGACGATGTTTGCTCTGAACATCCCTTTCTGTGGCTGGTGGCAACACTGAAAAGGAATTACTCCTTCCTTAAACATTTGGGAGGGAATAGACAGGAAGAGAAAAGACACAGATCACATCAGCTGTAACCAGCAAAGTCCATTTTTCTTTGACAGCCTCCCTGGCACCAGGGCTAGAAATTCTTCTGCTCAGTTGAAGGTCTTCTCCCACTTTGGTCAACCAGCCTGGTGGAGACCCAGGCTTAGAGAAAAAATGGTTCTGGAGACTCAGGGTAAGAGATTCCCTCTGCTGCTTGCAGGCTTCACATTTTAGGGTGCTGTTTTCCAGCTGCTTGGGATTTCCTTGAAGATGATTTTTGCTACATGAAAATGTCTTGCTTTTAAATTTTTAAAATTGCCTTTTATGCACTGTTTCTTGTTGCCTTTCTTTTCTTCTTTTCCTTCCAGCCTTTGGGTTTGTTTTCTTCCACATCATATTCACCACATCCTTGAAGTGGGAGGAGAGAAAAGAAAATATTTAATACCTCAAGTGTTTTTAAAGTGTCAGCAATTGGTAGAAGCCTGAAGAGGTCTTCCCTGGAAATAATCCAGCTGGTGAACTCCTTATGGATGTCACCTTTCCAAGAGCAGTGCCATTTCCTCATGAGGTGGGTGTACTTATTTATTGTATTATTAAAGCTGTTTTCTTTCAGACAGCCTTTAAATATCTTCCCTGGGGATTTGCCAGGCTGGGCAGCAAGCCAAGTGGAACCCCCTAAAGTTAAGAGCTCAGCTCTGTTGGACATAAACCACTTAACATTTCAAAGATGACAAAAGTAGTACATATCCAATTTGTTTCCAGTAGGGAAGAAATAATTGGCAAGTAGCGCACCGAGCCCATCACAACGGACAGGCCATGCCATGGTGACTCCCCTTCTTCTGTGTTGTATCTACAAGCTGTGATTGTGGACCCTTCACTGTTCGCCACAGCTGCAGAGAAGCCAAGACTGATGCTCCAAAATGCCATGCTCTATTGCTCCCATGGGCTCTTACTGCTGCTTACTTTCCATTACTGCTGCAAACCTCCCCCCTGCCCTGCTCACAGGGCTTGAATTTTCATGTTAAGTGTCTTGAATGTAGTTGTTCAGCAGAGTCATACCTGGCACAGGTTCTTCCTCTCCTGAGATACTCAGATTGCTTTCATACAGGGATGCCACTATGGGTTTTGAAATTTGCTTTCCATGGATCTTCAGCTGGTTTAAACTCAGTTGCTGCCAAATTAGCAGAGTACAACACAGAGGATCAGCTGCAAAATTATTGGGGGACAGGAGAAGATTCCTTGGATTTCAGCAGGTCACAGATCCAGCCTGTAGGAGGGAACTCAGCAAATTGTATACTATGGTTCTCCCTATTGAGAGGAACAGCACTGATCATCCCAGACTGAAGCCAAATGCTTTAGGATCTTAGAGTCCCGAGGGCAAATGATGTTTTTATTTGGTTTAATGTCTGGTCCAGCTTGTGGTGCAAGATTATTCAGTCTGTTCTGAAGAGCTAACAGCTTACCTGGAGCATTATTCCTATTGGGCCTTTCAGATAGCAATGGAGTTTCTCCAGATCTGGACTTGTGAAGGGCAAATCCAGATCTGATGTCTCAAGACAGTAAAAAACCCATTTTGGGGCCTGACACTCCCTCTCAGCAGGTTTTGACACCACCTATTTGGTAATCCCAAGCTGCCAGGCTGCTTTCCTTACAGGATGGGACACAGCAATACAAAGAAGCTGGCTGAAAGAAACTGCAAGAGGGAAGAAGGGAAGCAGCTCCCACACCCAGCCAGCATGCCAGATCCTAGCAAGAGAGAACTGCTCAGAAAAGCAGGGGAAGAGGCACACACAGACACAAGACCAGAAATATAATCATCTGTGTTTTCCATGAATAAAACATGGCAGTCCTTGCTGACAGAGTGTGAGGTAATATGTATAATAATAATAATAATCTGTTTGGTCTCTGTTTCTTCTGGGCTTCAGGGGCTCATTTTGCAAATGGTTGCTTGTATAGCTGGAGCTGCTGCCTCACAGCTCACACTGCTCAGACGAATGTTCTGCTTCTCTCTCTGCCAGCAGCCTGGATTTGCAAGTGTTCATGACTCAGCAGTAATTACATGCCCTTGAAGGTGAGCTGGAGCAGCAAGGATCCTTCCTAGGGGCCAGGTCCAACGCTGGCCGGCTCCAATAGAAGTCAGCTCCCTTGCAGGATCCAGCACCGAAGGGCTGCACCTGCCTGGGGAGAACCAAGGAAGATTTAGGCTTGAGCAAAAGCCCAGTGGGCATTAAAAGATACCAACAATAGTAAGTATGTGAGTGGTAAGACAGAAACAATGCTCTCTCTGCGTTTAATCCCTCCTGTGCAATGGGCTCTGGCAGGGTGTTGAAACAACTTTTTGAATCCCTCCTCCACTCAAACAAAACCTGAATAATACTTGTTTTCCCAGTTATTTATGTATATTTATTGTGATTTTGTATAAATAAATCCATTTGTTTACAGTAGATGGAAATGCTTTCCCAAACCTGGACTTTTAAAAGAATGTAAAACACATATTAAAAATTAATCCTTGTGAGCCTTCCTGTGCCCACTTCTTCTGGGGAAAAAAAAAAACAAAACAAAAAAGATAACTGCAAAGCATTTTATTTCAAAATAAAGAAATGGATAACTACAAATATTCAGGATTTTCCCACACCCCACCTTTCTTCCCAGAAATTTTAAATGACTGAGTACTGTGTGCTTTCCACAAAATACAGGGATTTTAGTAAGACCATTAATAGACATTTAACTTTAACAAGTGCCACTATAAACATTTCTCTGAAATTCACCAGGGAACCAGGATTTTATCACTTTAGGAGCACTGCTTGGCTCTGTGGTATGCTATGAAGCTGGATAATGATCTAATAGGCCTCACTGACAACGAGCTGGCACCATGCCATGGGCATGCAAAACCACCCTCCAGCCTGGAGCATGAGAAAACCTGCAAATAATGCCTCCTGATTTCCCAGCTAATAGGACAGCATGGATTAATGTGGCTGCAGCCATCTCATGCAAAAAGGCATGAAGTAAAATGCCTGAGCCTGGACTCACTACTGATGGTTGACTTTGTCACTCCAGTCACCCAGAGATGTAACTGGGGAGTTGCTTCTTTGTTCCACCTGCAAAATAAATGAAGTTTCACCTATCATTCATTTAAAAATACACCAGTTCAATACTGTTTTCTGATTGTCCTTTGATTAGTAGTATTTTCTATTTGAAAAAAAAAAAACAAACCAAATGTTTGGAGTAATGTTATATGTAGTGACATTTTCTTCTTTTTTTTAAGGTAATGGTTTCTGTGAAATTCTTTATGAAGAGGAGATATTTCAAATTACTTTTTTTTCCACTTTTGAGATATTTAATTCAGCTCATTAAGGTATTTTCTGTCAGAGTAGATTAAAAGAGGAAGAACAGTATTAAATGAATTTGTCATCATTTTACTTCTCAGATAAAATGCTCTGTGAGACTTGCTTGTCTTCATTTCCAGGGCTTCTGATGGAAATTTCCCTTTGAAATTGGGTCAGATCAGGAGTTACTTTCTTACTTGTCACATGCAGTTTCTGACTCAAGCCAAAACAACAAAGAAGCATGTTTTCTTGAAAGTTGTCAAGAAAAATACAAGCTCCCTTCATCTGTTACAAAGGCACACTGCTCATTTTGCAGGCTTTGGAGTCCTGCTCTTCCAGGCAGGCCCCATAACAACAAATTCTCTTTTCTAGTCAAGAGAAACAGCAGGAACCAGGCTCCAGCCTCACCAATCCTGGTAGTAGAACGAAGGAAAACCACAGTCTGACCATGAATATTGACAGCCAGCTCTACCAACAAAAAAGAGGAAGACAGTTTTTGCTGAAGAATGATCATTCTAATTGCTTGCAGCACACAGTTTCCGTATGGTTTGGAGTTTTTTCCCTAAAAGTGCTAACAACAGCAGCATCTAAGTCTTTATATTATTTTGTAAATCTAATAAACTGAAAAGAAAAAAAGAAAGCAAAGGAATAAAAAACTAAGACAACAAACAATTAGGAAAATAAGAAGAGATGGGAACTAGAAAAAGAGGAAGGTAATTGACAGTCTTCATTTACTCATAAAATAAGATTTCTGATTATGAAACAAGAAACCTCTGGCTATTTTAGTACAGATGTAATTTTCATTTTTTCAAAAGCCTTTTGCCTTTTGTCTCACATCATTTGAGGCTAAAATTTAACAAAATCAGTCAAAATACTTCTCTAGCCAGTGTGCAAACACCCACCAGATGAGTTTTGTCAGTGACTGTGCCAGATGTAATAAGCTTATAGGGGGTAGACTAGTCCTAATCAGTCACTCAACATCTCTGAGCTTGTCTTTTCCACCTGAGAGAATACAATAAGCCTTTCACTCTTCTCTTACATCACCTAACAGTGACTTTTCAGTCACTTACCCTCCTAGGTAATTTTTTTATTTTAAGAAATAATAAGGATCAGAATAAGCAAGCATATAAGATTTCAATTAAATATTTAAAAGGCCAGTGCTGTAGCGGCTGCAGACTATAGCCACTTTCCAAAGTCCTTTAATGACAGTTTTCATTCACAGGAGATAAATATGAGAATATATATGACATTGCCCTGACTGCTTAAGAAAACCTCCATGTTGATCCCTTGATAGCCCTGAGATTTTTATCATGCAAGCTTAAAAAACTGATAGGAAGGCTCCTATAGCAACATCCTCCCACCCACCCACTTGGCACTTAAACAGTAATAGGTCCTTTCCTGACAAGTGGTAATCTTCCTATCCACATGGCATTTCTGCCAGACCTCATCATTGGAGCACACAGGTGCTTATTTTGCATGAAAAAAAAACCCAAAAATCACCAAATGGATTTTATTAATTTTTTTTTCCCTGGGCCTCAAGTAAGCATGAGATGTGTGCCTCAGAAGGCAGCAGTTGTGGAAAAATCTGATGAATAAAAGGAAATTTCCCTCCCCCACAAGCCTTGCAGCAGTGCTGTACTCTTCAGCACAGAGAGTGCAGCCTGGGCTAAGAGCCTCGTGCTTACGCAGTCCCTGGCACAGTCCCCATGGCTCCTGGGGGAGCTTCAACCAGGAATGAATTCACCCTAGCAGCGTTATGAGCATCCCCACCGTCTCTAGAGTTTGGTTATGCAGCTGCCTTTCCTGTGCCTTAGCTCACAGTGGCAGACAAAATGTCCTGCTGGGAAAGAGCAAGCTAAGATTAGCTCCCTTGAGGGCCATGTGAAGTCTGATGATCATTATGAAGACATCAAATGGAAATGTTTCAGAAACATGACTGTACCATAGCCGCGGGTGAGCACCAGGAGCCCTGTGATTCCTGTAATGATGGCGCTGTAGGTGCTGAGCTGTTTCCTGATGTCTCAAATGCAGTGTGCGAGTTCTGTGTGATGGGGAACTGTTTCAGCTCATGGGCAGCAGCTGTGGTGATACAGACAACAAACCAACAGAAGGAAGAGAGAATAACAGTGATCTTTAATGAGATTGTCTCTGGTTAAATCTTTTGTGGTCCAACAAAATTTGGAACAAAAGAGAATGAAAAATCAGATGAGTCGGGTGATGCCAGGGCACCTGATGCTACCACAAGTCATTTCAGCTTTGCTTACATAATTTTATTGTCAAGCACAGCATGTTAGGTAAGTACAATGTAACACTGGGGCCTCCTGCTCCCAGGTTCATTGCTCCATTAACCAGTGACATCAATCCATATGTTAAGGGGAAAAAGGAGGTATTAAGGATTATTAAGGTTTAGAGGTTCACTAAAGCAAAATTTAAGCTCAAACCCCATTTTAAGCCTGCAGTTCAAATATTTCTCTCTTCCTGGTCAAATCTGAATGCCTTGGATTCTGACAACTGTAGTATCTGGCTGCACACCCTCACTGTTAAGTTTGGGAGAATCTGTAGCTATATGCATGGTGTGCTCCTGTCTTTAAAGAAATATCCATCCAGGGTTCTAGTAGAGCCTTGTTCTCTGATATAAAATCTATTTGACAATTCAAGACACCTGAGCACACTTGGGGTTTTTTTTAGGTGTTGCTCAGCTGTCCCATCAGCAGAGAGGGAGGCTGTAATTTTAAGCAGCAGCTCATCAGATTCCCAGCCATCACCTACCAATTAATCTACTGCAGACCTTTCCCCTGGAGCCTTGCTTCCAGAAAAGGGCTGTCAGTTTTTCTGCATTTTTGTTATACCTCCCTGAGGAGCAATCTAACCTGACAAAGGATTTTTTAGGCCCACCAACATAAGCATCCTCAGTGGGGATATATAAACCAGTAACCTCAGCTGTATTCCCACAATGGTCTCCAGAGTTAAAGGTTTGGTTGGTTTGATTGCATTACATCCCTGTCCCTGTCTGCCTTTCTGTACAGAAAGCAACAAGATGAACATGCAGCACCATCTCTGTTTAACTGGAGCCAAAACCAGTGACAAAGACAACAAAACCATCCCCAAGACATCCACAGCACAGTTGCAAAGCAACTGCTTTGTAGGCAAGCAGTTGAGGAGTGTTGGAGCAATGCAGGTCTGTAGCACCTTGCACTGGAGAAGATGGAAGGATTGCCAGAGAGGTCCTGGGAGAGCCTGAGGGGAAGCATGGTGCTGTGGAGAGGAATGAGAGTTGTCAGGAGGGGCAGGAGGAGGAACCTTCCTTGCCTTGCTGCAAGGGACAGTGGTGGGAAGGGCAGCAGGGATGGCTGCAGAGACATTCTGGGATCAATCAGCAGGGGAAATCCAGGAGCATACCACTGCTCTGCTGTGCTATCTGTGATGCTGAGGAAATCCTCTAGTCTTGTCAATGCAGATGTTGTTCTGGAGCAGCAAGTACCCCCTAAGCAGCTGGAGTCAAGTGTGGACTCCCACTGGAGCTAACCTGTGGGCTCCCAGCCCTCCTCCAGCCAGGTTCTCTCTCTGCTGCCACAGCAAGCCCATTGTCCTGTGCAGCTGCTGCTGGGCAGGCCATCCCATTAAGGGTTCCCTATCCTGAGTGTTATGGGATCAAGATGCCCCCCTGGGACTGAGATGCCCCCCTGAGACTGAGATGCCCCTGCCACTGCCTTTGCACAGGTGCCCTAAAGTCCTGCAGCAAGCACAGCCTGCTGTCCGAAGGAGAGCTGTTTAGCCTTACAGCTCATTTATAATCAGAAAGACATGTGTTCACCAGTGTCACACTGAATGAAGCGTGAGGAGCCATCAGGGCCCATGCAACCTACCTTGCCAGCTGGGGGATACCAGACACGGTGGGCTGCAGGGCATGGATGCAGGATGAGATCCTGAGGAGGATGCAGAATAAGGAACTGTTGAGTGGAGACCTCATTTCTGATCACTGGGGATTTCATGCTCCATCGGTACCACAACCTCATGCACAGATGAAATATTATGCGGCGCAAGAACCCCTTCATCCTATAAATCAAGGCAAGGAAGCTTGAACAAAACCCTTTCTGTTCTCCTGCCCAACAGCCCCGCTGCTTCACAGGGTGAATGACACAAACTAAACTTCGTGACTGAAGCCTTTTGCTAAAAGATGAACTTCATGCCTTTCCCAGGCTGGCTATGGACTCATTTGTGGGGCTGTCAGAGAGCTAACCTTTCCCTGTTAATCTGTTCTCCATCTTAATAAGGGTACAACAAAGCAGAAGCACTCTTAGGCTTAAAACCAAGAATACATTAAAAGGCAGAGTATAAACTGCCTTTCTGCAGAAGCAGTGAGCATCCAGCACTGATAATGATATTGAAACTGGGGATTAAGTGGCAAAGCGCAGAGGGAGCCAGCATATGGCAGCCCATTGACCTGTCCCATATGCAGCAGCTATTGTTCCCTCCCCACTATCCCACAGCAGCCTACTCATGCTTTTTTTTGTGGCACGAGAGCCAGGGCCAAGGCTGGGATCTGCTAAAACTTGACATTTACACATGAATTGTGCAATACTGCTGCACAGTGAGCCAGGGTGACCTGTGCCACTAAGAAGTGTCTTGGTAATGAGGCTCAGTGGAAAAAAAAAAGACCTGCAGCAGCACTGGGGAAGTTGCTCTGGGTACACTGGTGGAGTGGGCCTTATAACAGCACTTCCTGGCTTCATGATTTCTTGGGCAGTGGGGTAGGATTTAATTGCTGAAAAGCTGGGTGTTTGGCATGGTTGGTAGAGATGGTAGGAAATTAATGCCCAGACCTGGAGGCTTTTTCACTGAGCAGGAGAATATAAAAAAAGCAGAGTAGTTTCTGATGTGGGTGTGTCTCAGCTCTGGGAATTGGCCATAGTTGTTTCTTTGGCTCCTAGTTGAATGGTGAGACGATCAATCCAAACCACAATAACAATCAGGAGAAGATGGTAGTTGCAAAGCCTGAACCAGACCTTCACCCATGACCCAGTGGGCTGGAGTGTCTGATGTGGAACTGTCGGCTCTCATGCTTCGTGAGGAATCACTTGGCCAAGCCCCACCTCCCTGGGACACTGCTGCAGCGCCACAGGATGTTTGGGTCCTGGGCTGGGCCTGACCACAGGCTTCAGCCCCATTCTCCTCTGCCTCTCCAAAGCATGTAGCCCTCTCCCTTTGTCACCACAGCTCCTACCCATCACTGGTAACACTGTCCAGGGAGTTGCACCTCTCTCCTGATGGTGCTGTGGGCTGCCCCAGGCAGGGGATAGAGCTGTTTCAGCTGCTCCTTCAAATTTGCCAGGGCTTCCCACAGCCACCAAATGACAGGACTTGAGGTGACAGCATCAGAGCAACAAAACCCAAATACAGATGAACCCCATGAGCAGGCACATACCTTTCCTCACAGAGCTATTTGTTCCTGCTCAGCTGAGAGGTAGGAAGAGATTTCATAGGCAGAACTGGATTTCACAAAATCCTCTATGAAAAATACATTAATATGTCCTGCTGCTTGTAGTTGTTTCTGGCAGCTTTCACGATGTGGGACCACCAAAGGACTCCCAGATTAATATAAATGATACAGCTATTTTTAAATCGTACAAGCCATTAATCCCAAACATGTTTTTTAGCCAGAACTCTACATATTTATTTGTTTTCTATCTAAAGCCATAAACTAAGCCTTGCTCATTGATGAGATTTCAAAATTCTTGAGCCAAGCTTGAGCTACTAGGCATTTTAAGAGCTTTTGGAGCATGTTTTTTATTTGGAGCCACCTTTGACTGAATTTTTCAGACAGCCTTTCATCACATACTGGGAGCCCCACTTTCCCCCTTATGCTCTCACAACTGTTAAGCCAAAATTGCTGCAAGTACAAGGTTGTGCACATCAAGGAAAGAAAAGATGTCCTCCTGTCATAAGATAATATTAGTCATCATGACCTGAATTATTCTGTGAGTCACTGGATATTAGGATAAACAACTTCCCTATGCTTGTGGCAAAGCACAGAAGTGGGCTTCCAGCATGGATGAGCAATCTTCGTTTTCATAAATATTTGAAATTCGACTGGACATTACCCTAGGCAACCTGGTCTCATTGGCCCTGCTTGGAGCCGCGTCATCAGCTGCAGGTTGAATCCCATGCTACAAAGGCTTCTTTCCCAAGGGAGACAGAGAGCACAGGGACGGCGCTTGCACAAAATTCACACAGCATCACATGCAGTACACAAGTTCGGGTCAGAACATGCTGGCTTGGCCAGTACTCACAAGGTCACACAGCTTAAGCTGGAGCTCATAGGTGTCCCTTTTGTGCCCAGCCTGCCAGAGCTTTGCCTTCAGTGTACAGCGTGGATATGATTTTCCTCACTGAGGTCAAAGTGCAACGTAGGAAGAGAAACACAATGGGATTTTCTTGGTGAATTCCTGATGAAATTGGCCTAGAAAATTTTGGAAGAAGCAAGAAGAAGCGTTTAATAATCACTGTGATGTTTTCTATTCTGTCTGCCTCAAAATTATCCTCACTCTGAGTCACACTCTATGCCTACCTAAACCATAATCCCTGACTTTCATTGTCTGACCTCCTTTCCACCCCTTATCTTCCAAAAAGAAATTACACCTGCTAAATCCAAATGAAGTCCCCAACCTCCAGGCCACTTTGTGAGCTGAAGTGGTAGAGAAAGACAATTCCTTCTGCCCACCATGATGCTTGGGTACCACTGAGGATCAGCAGCACTGATACCACGGGAAGGGAGGGGTCTGCACTGCACAAGAGCAGCAGCTGCAGGCAGCAGGAGCCACCCAGCAATGTGCACAGAATGAAAGTGGGAACAAGGAAACCTGATAAAACCAGTGGGAAAGAGACTTGGCCTCCCAGAAAGACAGTCACAAACTATGGCCAGCGAAATACTCTCCTTCAAATCCTAGGGTGGAAAGCAAGGCAAAGGCTGCTTAGGTTCCCCCAGTGCTGCACTTCCCAGCTGGGGCGAGTACAGGGAGCAAAGCCTTTATGTGATTTATCCATTACATTCTGAATTAAGCCAGGGGCTGGCCCATCCTGTGAGCACTGAGGACCTGTCAGCAGCTGAATGGAAGCATTGTGTGTCAGCTGCTGCTGTCAGAAACCAGGCCCACCGTCAGCACCCGTCTGCAGCAGCTCTTTTCTGGCAAGGAGCACTTAAATTGCTCACTGCCTTGGTGGCATGCAGACCCTTGTATCTTTGTCCTCCCCTTGCAGGCAGGGCTTTTCACCAAGGTCTGTGCTGCAGGAGGCAGGGACGAAGGAGACTTCTTAATGTCTCCTTCCCATCAGCAGAGCAAGAACAAGCAGGGCAGGGACCTTGCTACGTGGCCTTAGAGAATGAGTGTGAAGGCAAGAAAAACAAACCCATGTTACAAATCCAGACCTTTGGAGGGGTCACAAAGGTTTGGAAAACAACTGATCCCTTGAAAACTTTTTTTTTAGAAACAGCTGGGTTGAAGTTGCCATGTTTCTTTGGTTTTGAATATTGGGACAGCAGATGAACATGCTAGAGCTTCCAAATCAATATACTGGAGGTGGAATTGATGTGTAGAAGCTCCATGGTTTTGTCCTTCTTTCACCCTAGGTTTTACACTGTGTTAATTCAAATTATTCTTGTCAAGTCTGATGTGTACCATGAGGGGGACAAGAAGAACCAGGTCCTTGGGGACTCTTTGCTGCCGTGTCCTCTGTAGCTGAATGGATGCAACAGGCAGCACTGAAAGGGAAGAGCACTGCCTGGAAAAAGAGATTAGTGGGGAGCCTTTACTCTTGCTGTAACTCCTTTGAACTAATAGGAGTCACACCAGAGATTAGTTTGGATCAGGTTTTTTACTTGACCATCATTAGAAAGGAAGGTTGCTCAGGTTTGAGACACTGCACTGAGACACAAAGGCACTGCATCCTTTGTAATGCAAATGTCTTTTCTGCTTCAATAGGCTTCAGAGAATGATGGACGAAAAACATTGTACGGAGATGTCTGTGGCTTCACTCATTCTTCTGTGATGTGTAACTTCAAAAGAAGGCATTTTAATTTGACAGATGGACATTTAATCATAAATAATAATGATGCATACTGGTTCTTAAGTCAAAAGCACATGGCACCTCTGCACCTGTAGCCACTCTCCCTAACAAAGGAAGCCCCTACCCTTCCAGATCATCCAGCCCATTTCTTTTTCCATCTCCCCAGAAAACGTGCCTGCTCTTTCAGGCAGATCCACCCAGCAGAGCCCTGCAAGTGTCTGTCACTGCTTGCATGGCAGGCTGCAGGGTGGTGAGAGACGTGTTTATCAGTGTGGGGTCCACTTCAGCAGCTTTGAAACTGCCCTGAAAACTTCTTGAACACATCTTGCCTCCTAATTGCTACAGATGGAGTAGGAAATGTTACTTTGAGTGTTAGGTGAAAGGCTTGTCCTGAGTGGAAATGCTATGATCTCCAGGCTACAGCTGGTTTTAGCCTGTTTCCCTAAGTAAACAAGGTTTATAGGATCAGGCTTTGTGAGTTCATCTGCCACTATCTGCTGCCAATAGCTTTTCAATTCATTGGCCAACCATTTTGACAGGACAGTTGAGGTTCAAAAACTGTCATTTTTTCTTCCAGGTTATGAAAATTGACTATGAAGCAATGGAAAAAAAATCCTGCCAGTGTTTCTCCAGGTGAAAGGCTGATAAATTGAGCTCTCATAGACATCAGATAACTGTGCTAGGAAGGATGGAATGGAAAGACGTCTGTGAGGCAGACAACTGCAATAACTCCCTGAACTGCTACAAACACCTTCCCTTATGACTTGCCTCTACAAGAAATGATTAGCAAAAAATTTCATCTCTTCCCACCACGGGCCAAAAATAGTGGCTAAGTTTTCAAAAGAGCATCCATGCTGTCTAAAAAACTGGCCAGAGGCAGCACCCCAGAAGCCACTAGATGCTGAGATCTCTGGAGAATTCACCCTCAGGAGGGAGTGGAGCTTCCCTGAAACACCCTGGCTGAGCAGTGCAAAACAGCCTGGGGGCACTTGTCACAGCACCTCACCATGTTCTTAATGGCCCTGTTGTGATACAGGGTCTGTCAGAGTATAAAATGGTATGGGGACACTTTAAGGAATTGCAAGGTTTGGCTTGTTCTGAAGTTCTGAGAGATTAATTTTTAATTTTGGAGCACTTGCCTGCTAATCATGGCCATTCCAGGGACAGCAGTGAAAGCCCTGGTGCTCTACTCACCAAAGGAAATCTGCTCACTCTATAGAGGAAAAACAAACACACTGATGCCAAATACAGGCACCTGCAGACTCATTCTTTCCCACACCTCTGCTCAGTGCCCCAGCAAAGACATAACTCAGTTTCCTTCCTCTTCAGAGCTTTTATTCCTTCTCTTGCCTCTGCCACCTTTGCAGGGCATGAGCATCAGAAGGCACACAGGCACTGTCTCAGTAGCAGCACTGGGGCACTGGTGGGGATGAGGACACCTCAGCACTGGCCTTACGGACTTGATGGAAAAGGGGAACACAAAATACTGCGCCCTGTCCTTCCCTTCTAGCACACGCCCCTGTGTTTTCTGTTGATAAAAATTAGAAATGTAGTGTATTTTCACCCACTACTGTGGAAATTTTAAACAGAACATCACTACCAGATCATGGGATAGAAAATGTGTCTGGCATGCAGACACCACAGGCCAATGTTTGCTCATGTCCACCAGCCCTGGGCCTCTGCTGTGGCCTGTCTTGCATTTGAATAACAAGTCTCCTTGGGGCAGAGACAACCTTCCAAGGTTGTGCTTGGCACAATGGAACTGCAGTTGGGATTGGGTGCTACAACAATAGGGAATATAGTCATGCCAAATTAAGTTGACACAGATATGACAAACAGAATAAGAATGGGACTAAGACAGGGTCTGTGTGCAGCATCAGGAAAAAAAGGGGGCTATTTCATATCAAGATCTGCCCAGACCTGTACATGTGGGCTCTGCTCCTGTCCTTCCCTTCAGAAATCATTCAGCTTCTGAGAGTTTCCAGAGATGGACAACATACACTTTCATAAGGATGAATTTACAGCCAAATGATGAGGCAGTGACAACCAGAGAAATTTAGGCTGTGGGCTGGGAAGGATGTGTGAGGCCAGCTTCAGTCTAGAGCTGAGATTCATTTTGGAAGGCACTAAAAACCACATGATTTGTGCTTGCAAGAAGCCTTGTTTCTGGTTTTAAAGGATTTAATTCAAGTCTGGGTCATGTTTTCTAGGCAGTCTGGAGATATTCTAGGAGATTCAGTTTGTGATATTAGCGCTCACTTAATACTGGAGGTATGTGTCCAGCAGACAGGAAGCACCCTGTAACATGTTAGGTCTGTGTTTAGAAACAGACTGAGGAGATTTAAAAATTCTGTGGATTTGCCTGCTTTTGAAGTTGAATCAGCTTGAGCCAAAAAGCTTTGAATGCAATCTATAAAACCATTTCAGGGCTTGTATTACTGTCATTGGCTTAAGAGAAGCCCAGGAATAGCTCTTCCTCAAAGTGACAGGCTGCTGCAGGCAGACTTTGGCTCCAAAAAGGTCTTAACCAAGCATGTACACTTTTGTAACTGTAGGAGAAATTCGGATTTGCCTCGTGATAGAGACTCAGTTCAACAGGGTCTGGCAATCCTCGTAAGCTATTCCTGGGGTGAGACTTGCAGCACTGCCTCTCCTCCTTACCCTGCTGCTGCCCCGAGGGGGAAAACGCCATTTTACCTGTTCCTTTGCAGATGTGAACAGCACAATCACAGCAGGAGTGGCAAACTGGTGACAAATAGTAGCCTAGATGGAGCACTATATCCACATACATGATGCTTCATCACTGCAAGGACATTTGCTCCTCTCACTGCTGATCTGAGCCTGCAAGCCCTGGCACCAAGTGGCTGGTGGGGACACAAGCCGTGGGGCTCTGCTGGACAAGGAGCGATGGGGCTCATGGCAAAGCCAGCCTGAGGGTTTTAATTTTTCCTGGTGGTCTTCTGAATTGAGCTCCTCCACAGGAGGACAGGTCCTTACCACAACTGGGATATTTTGGATTAGAATGAGGGACCACAAGGAGCCTCCCTAGCTGTACGTGCTGCAACCCACATGTCTCCCTCTGCATGGTGACACCACTGTCCTTCAGGTCACCAGCAGAGGCAGGGCCTTCTAGCAGTGCTCTTGCACAGCTGGGCAATGGCACTGAGGGCCACTTTCACTCCACAGGCCCCCCTGGGCTGGACGAAAAAAGGAGGTCCTTTTTTGTCTCCATTTGTATTTTGGTCATAAGCCTTATATTACATTGCTGCACATTCAGACTCATGTTGAGAGTGGTGGAGAGGAGCAGTAGGAATGACACAAGAGCAGGAGGGGAAGAAGTGTCCCCCAACAATGCAGCACACAACGTGGTCCTCATCATCCAGCTCCTTCTCATCTCCCTTTCTCCTTCTCTGTCTCACACTTGCACAAAGAGGTTAATATTTGGCTTAAAAAAAAAAAAAGCAAGCAGAGTAATTTAAAACACACATTTTGCAGCAAATCATTTCTCAGTGTAAACAAAGCATTAAACTGAAAAGATCCAT
The DNA here is from genome assembly GCA_013400315.1 of Bombycilla garrulus. Taxonomy (NCBI): domain Eukaryota; kingdom Metazoa; phylum Chordata; class Aves; order Passeriformes; family Bombycillidae; genus Bombycilla; species Bombycilla garrulus. The sequence continues at coordinate 352,086 of VXBU01009047.1, forward strand.
ATGCAGTTGTTATCAGTTATTGCATTTTTTGAAGAAGGAAATCTAATACATTTAAAATAAACCCATAGCATGAAATAAAATAAACTATGGTCTTGGTTAGTTTGGTTTGATTTTTTAATTTAATGAGGAAAAGAGCTCTCTGATAAAGTAATCCTTTCAGAAGGAAAGGCCTGGGCAATGATGAACATGTCAGCCACATGTTGAGGGAAGATTAAAGCCTAACAAGACTCTCTTTCCCACAGTTTTTGAAACCTTGCAATATTTCTGTGCTTGGGATAGCCCAGAACATCCTTCTGGACAGAGGCCCCAGACCCTCCACAGCTCTTTGCAGAGAAGCCCTGTAAAAACCGCTGACAAGTCCATAATACTTCGGGGTGGAGGAGACCTGTGCAAAACTGTGCACAGACAGACTTCAGGGTTTTGATAAAATAATTTTTTTTTAATTTTACAAAGGAGCCAATGGCAGTTAAATCCTGCCAAGAGTGGGAGGAAGAGATTTACCTTTCAAAGTCTGATCTGACCATTTCTCGATTTAAAAGTTCCTTAATGATGTGGCTGGCACCAACATGTTACCTGCATCTCTTTTTTCCAGTGCCACAACCTGCTTAGGAGAGAACTGCATATGTAGATTAGTTATCAGCCATAGATAAATCAGAAAATTCTCTGCTTTTTTTTACAAACTTGTCTTCTGTTTAGCAATAGTTCATGTATTTTATGTGCTGATGTGGAGCCTCGTGGTTAGGCCTGAGAAAAAAGCAGCCTTACCACAGAGCAGCCCATTGTCAGGCCAAGGCACCTGCACAGGCCAATGGAGCAGCTGCAACCTGGGCTCCTCAGATTCTGCTGCTGGAATTGCATCATGCAGGGTGTCTGGGGGCACTGATTCAGCCAGGCTGCTGGCAGGCTGCACTGCTCCTCGATTTGTCAGAGCTTCCAACCCGTGGCACATCCAACCTGTTGGCTTTTCAGCAGAAACCAGCCGGGAAGCATGATGGAATGCATGCCACAGCGTAACCCACAGAGCATCACAGTCCTGGGCTTTGCAGGTGGGGCTACACCCATCCTGGAGGAAATCTACTGATGATCAAAGAAATCACTTCTAACCCACTGGTTTGTAGCTCATATATGTTGGGCAGCAGGAAGAGAAGCCACCCTTTAAATTCAGCAGCAGTAGCCTGGCATCCAAGCCCAACACCCAATATTTCATTAATGGTTTTAAATTCTGCATTTAGAGTTAAGTAAAATCCAGGCTGAAGTCTCAAAATATGCTAACTTGCTCTGATTAGTAGTAGTATTTGCTTTCTGGTGAGAGGCTAAGGACTAACTGACAAGCCATAAAATTCAGACCCAATTCTTGTCTTCCTTGGAGTTCAGCTGTACTTCTGCTTGTGTCAAACTCTTGCATAGGTGTTGCACAGGTCCATCTCACAACTGAGGTGCAGGGGGTGGAGGAGATATCCACTCTGAGAGTAACCAGGGAAGGCTGAGTGTGCAGCCTAGTGCTGCTCTGCCAGAATGGGTCACTTGGGAGTGTTTGTGATGTGATGCATTCAGAAAGCAATGGGTGTATGGAGTATAAAGTTATGGATATGGGTACATATATGGATACAGATACAGACACAAATACAGAGGCAGTTCTGACACACTAGAAACCAAAAAGGTGGGATGTCTTTAGGAGACAGAAGGAGTCAGGATGGAGCAGATTTTTCACCCAGATGAGCTATCCAGTCCATCACATCACATGAGCCTTTAAATCTTACTCTTTAATTTTATGAGTATGCAGTCGGAGCCAGCTGTGTCAACTGTGTTTTGTGGAAAATGGGAGCAATGAGGAAGATTGAAAGCAGGGAAGTGGAAGGTTTCAATATTGTCACAGAGTTAAATGTTTTGATTTCTCAGGAACAGCTTTTTAATGTGACTGCTTTTGAAGGGTTATTATCTCTACTGTAACATGTCATTAACTAAAAGGCAAAAATTGACACAAAATGATTCAGTCAAAATGTTTTTTGATATCTTTCATGAAGAATGGTGGGGATTTTTTGGGGGTTTTTTACCTGTCATTTGTACCTGGAACAAATGGAAGTGATGAAGTCCTGAATCCCAGGTGAGATATCTTTCCCTTTCCCAACACTATTGTTATCCATGGAGCTCTGCAAACCTCTGCAGCAAGGAAAGCAATAACTGGGAAGGTAACAGAGAGTGTCTCAGTCAGATGGCTTGAGGGAGGTGAATGGGAAGGGAAAGGAGTCCACTGTAGACTGAGGATCAGGGCAAAGGAATCATGTTCCTGCCTTCACTGTGGGCAGTTGCCCAACCCTCTGTGCCTGCTTGCCCAGAAAATATTTTTACAGAGCATTGGTGGAAATGGGCAAAGCTCCTGCTTCTGCTGCCTGTGGATCTTGTGTGCGAGCACAAGGGGGGGAGTGGAAACACAGACTCCCACCTTATGTAACAAGTAATAGGGTAATTTCCCCTCGCACTGATGACTGTAGGGCTGCCTGGCCCCACGAGGTCTGCGTGTTCTTATGGCTCAAGGAAGTGTATGATCCCATCCTGAAAGAAAGCGGTTTCTTATGGAAAGCCTAAAGATCCCCGCTCTAGATTTTGCATGTGGCTGAAATTGTTGTCCTGACAGGCACTAGCAATTAGCCATGGAGAAGAACCCTGCCACAGGGGCCAAGGGCTGTGGAAGCTACCCTGAAACTTTGGGGTACATGGATCATGTCAGTGGCCACCACATAATTCTGGATAAGACCTGGAGCAGGGGCAGGCAGAGGGAAACTGCCCCTCTTACACCTTCAAGTAAAATCTGAAAAAGGAGTGCCCAACCAACACCCACAAGTCTCCTCCTCCTCCCCTTTTGACCCACATGCTGCCCTTGGGGCAGGAGGAGTAACAGGACCTCAGGGGGAGCAGTGCAGGATTAGAAACGCTGTGTGCCTAGGGCTTGAGCATCTGGTGAGGGCATTCTGGGTCAGGTGTCTGCACTGGCTTTGTGTGGGACATGAGAGCTCCATAAACCACAAATGTGGAGCTCTTCCCCAGCCTCCTGCCTTGTCTTCCTTTTTAGAGGGTGAAGGGGGAAAGAAGAGAGGCTGAGCCTCCTGACTTTATTATTTCAGGCTATTCTGCCAAAACTGAATGTTCTTGAGTCCTTGAAAATGGTGTTCTTTGAAACTGGGTCTCCTCATGCCCAGTTCTGGAAATTGTGGCTTTTTGAAAATAACGAAAGCAAAGAAAGACATCATTTTGGGGGCAGAGGGAGTATTTTCTGGCTTGCATCTCCCGTGCAGTATGCCCAGTTCACGATGTATTAAAGGAATTTAGATTAGTCTCTCCCCGGTCAATGGTTTCAAAGATACAAGGAGGCTTCATCATCCCTATGGGGAGGTAAGTCACCTAGCCCAAGGCGGAATTTCACTTGGAAAATACAGAAATTACAGTTATTCTATGAAGTTCACCAGGGACCTCATTACTGTTAATTATTTTAAATGGAAGATGTTGGATACTCCGGTGGTGGGGAAAAGGCATCAAGAGAGAAAGGGAAAGAAACACGATATGCCTGGGAGAAACAGAAATTTCCCAGCAGGGCTATTTGAAGGGATCTGGAAATCCCCTCTCATCTTCCCTCAGGTGGGAAAGGAGGGGGAAAGATTGAGGGACCAGTTCCTGACAGCTCTGCTTGCTGTGCTGTTAAATCTTCCTGTCTCCTTGCTTTCTCTGCACACTAACTCTTGTCTGAGGCAGAGATCACAGTCCAGGTTATCTTTAGTGCTTGTCAGGTCATTCAAAACTTTGCTTCCTCCCACCTCCCCCTCGCTTAGTTGCAAATTCTGAACAAAGGAGGGCACTTTCAGATGGAAATGCTCCAATACTCACTCCACCTGCAGAAGGTAATCCCCATCTCCTCTGCCCTTTGCAATCAGTCACACCAGAGTCCTGCAGAGGAATATGCCTGAAGGTGTGCTGTGGAGGAGAGTGCAGGTACAGGACCGTCTTTCTGTCTCTCACTTCAATGAATGGGAACTTTCCTCTTTTTATGGACGCATTTGCAGGTGCTAAGTGTATTGGCATAGCCCCAGCGGGAGATTTCATCAGGAACAGTAGTAATAGGATAAGGAGTAATGGGTTCAAACTGAAAGAGTGGAAATTTAGGTCAGATGTACAGAAAAAACTCTTTACTGTGAGGGTAGTGAGGCACTGGCAGCTGTGGATGCTCTATCCCTGGCAGTGTACAAGGCCAGGATGGATGGGGCATTGAGCAGCCTGGTCTAGTGGAAGGTGTCCCTGCCCATGGCAGAAGGGTTAGAACTAGATGGACTTCTAGGGCCCTTCCAACCCCAATAATTTCACGATTCTATTCCATGATTATTCTATGATTATCATCTTCAAGAATACTAAATGTTTTAAAGACTGCAAAAAAATAATGATCATAGGTAAGGTATTTGGTATGTAATTAGCGTGGATTCCACAATAATTAATTAAATTTAGCTAAAGGATAAGTTAAAAGTCTAAAGTTAAAGGGACTTAGCTGTATGCTTCATTCCCACCAGGAGTGTGAGAATCACTGAAAACCACTTTGGAAAATTAGGGAGGAATATTCCTCCCCCGCATGTGTACTTATCTTTGATATATGTGTGAGCCTCCCAAAAGAAAGGAGGGTGATATTGAAGCAGGAGTTGGGACTGGGAAATGCAAGCTGCAAAATTCACGTGATAATTCCCAAGGATCCAAGCTGAAGGGATGCTCATGACAGGGGTTTGACTGTGGGTTGTCCAAGAAAGAAAAGTTCAGGTCTGAATTACAAACCTTGCTCCTAACAACAGAGGGAGCGGAGAGCCAATTTCACCCCATTAACATTTATTTAATGAAAGATGGTAACCAGATAGGCATACTTTCAAAAGTAGTTCAGGGCTCCTTCTGGTTCACACGCATTCCTCTATAAACCAGCTGCCAGAGCTGTGCTTAGTGGATCATAACTGAACATGTCACATGGATTTCTAATAGCCTTATCCGTGGAAAGGGACAACTGTGAAATGCAAGCAAAAAGTCCGGCTGTAGAACTGTCAGAAAGATCCCATACAATAAAGCTTTAAGAATGAATCCTGCAAGGTAGCATACATTTGGATCTGGTGTTGAAAACATTAACCTTACAGAGGGTTACAGGCAGTCACAGGCAAAAGCTGCCAAGAAGCATCTTGTTAAAATCTCTGATCGAAGCAGAAACTCAGGTTAATTTCAGATGCCAGTTGAAAAAGAGAACTGGAATTAAGAAATAGACGCTTGTGCTAGGACCTTCATTAAACAGGCCCAGCTTTTAGGTTTGGGATTATTTTAATCACACCCATAGTTTTCTTTCTTTCAGATCTTTTCAGTGAGTGTGTTCTGACATAGAAACAATGCAATCTGATGTCAAAAACATCAGGATGGTGCCAAACCAATTTGCAGCATATGAGAAGCTTTGTTATTGTATAGAAAAGAACTTATGGATATTTAGGAGGTAGAAAAACAGTATTATTATAACCTTGCAAAAAATATGTACAGTCTTATCTTTGACATTTTTGGAGGATTGTTTGTATCTAGAAAGAAGACAGCTGTTTCTGAAGGAAGTTTACTTGTGAAGGGTGATGGAGAATTGTAACTGAACTTGCTTTGCTGCTTGTGGGAGTTTCTAGAACATGGGAATATGAAGCAGCTCCTGAACACTGAAACATTGACAGTTGTAAAATGATTGCTTTTGAGAGTAACCAGGTAAAGGCAATGAGAAGCCTATCTGTGCCATCTTGTTTCTCTACTGCCCACCTGTTTTTGTGTCTTTCATTATATATTCCTGAAAAAGCAAGGCTGAGAAATTGTCCTGGAAAGAGTGCATTGTAATAAGACATAGCTTTTGCCGTTCTAACACTTGGAAATTGTGTTTTGATTTATGATGTGTGGTTTGGCAAATCTGTTTTTGCAAGCTGCAGGCAATTGTCTGTAGAAACCATGCTCTGAACACGAGCACAGAGGCCTCTGGTGGGCTCCTCAGAGACCACCGTGAACGGAGCCAGTAAAAGACAATGCCAAAGGAAACATTTGCATTACAGTCGAGGAGGAACCAGACCTTGGTTTTATCAGTCTCCTCAGTCTTCCGTGATGGAAACCTCTAAATGCTCTCATCATTAAGTCAAGGTAAACATACTCTGTATCCCCACTCCTGAAAATACAGACTGTGTGCTGGCAGATCTACAGCCCTAGACTGTCAGCATCCTTGATACGTGGCTCAGCCTCTTCTCCAGGGGAAAGGAAACCTCATGCCAGCTGCACAGTAGCTTATGCTGCACATGCCAGAGCAGTGCCCAGGAGGGCAGTGACTCGATGCCTCTCACACTGACATCATGGGGGACTGGAAATCATCATATGATGAACTCTGCTAAAACAGTCCATGGTCTCAGCCTCATCATGCACACCAGGTATTCACGAGCCCAGCAACTATCCTCACTCCTGGCACCATTTCTGCTTCCTGTTGAGGCTGGACCACTGGAGGCAACAGCCCTGGCTGGGGGCTCAGGAAACACATGCAATGCTTTTTTATTTGCTGCCTCTGTGGAAATTATTGGAGAGGGTATGAGCAGAGCAGCCCATGTGCACCAGCAAGCCAGGCATGAGCAAACCCCACACACCCACATTAGAAATTATGTGGTTGGATAGTTTTTCCCAAGCTCCAGCCAGCCCCAGAGAGCAGGACCTGCCACGGCACAGCATATTTATGGAAGGGTAAAATTCCTCTTTCTGCGGGTTAAGGCCCATGCAACATTCAAATCCCACTGAAGCGTATCCTGATCAAAGTCTCTGGGACAACATTTCAGCTTACTGTGGGAGATACACTAAGAAAAGCCATGCACCAAGTCTCGTACTGAGACGTCCACTGATGATGATGTTGACTCAGGAATCTGTCCTTGACCCTAGCAGGCTTCCTGCAGATGAGGTTGCTCACATGTATGTGTGGGAATGGGGTCTTTGGCTGGTGCCACTTAGCAGAGTTTTTCTCACAGACTTGACTAGGATTTTACTCCTAAATCTCCTTAATGATCCAGATACACTCCCACGTTCTGCTTTTCAGGGCTAAGCAGAGCAAAAATGAATGGGAAAGGAAGCCACAAATACAGGAGGCTCAGCAAGGCACTTCAGGCACTGGACTACAATCTTAAGTAGCAGCAATGACTTTTTCTGCTCCCGTATTTGTTATTCTTGTAGTTAAAGATTATGGTTGTACTTTTTAGCTAAGAAATTTCTGGATTTTCTACAGAGCCACCAGCTGAACTGAATCTCAGCAGTCCCTGTGAAGTGCATGAAATGTTAGGTCATCCTTAGTATTGCCAGTCTCTGGGAATGTCTGGGTGCTTGATGTTATCAGTGGTTCTGAGCACAGAGCTATGCCCTTCTATGTGGGCAAAACCAAGAAGAGAGATTGTGCTCAAAGTGTGCATCAGCTTCCACTGGAGTGCTTATCTACATCATTACCACTGCACAACAGCATGATCATTGCAAGCAAAATGTCTTTGTGATGAGTCCAAAAGAAAAAACGGCGCTTGCAAGCAGACCAATGGGCCTTCTGAGAAGCTGGGAAAATGCCACAAAAAGGCGCTGGACTCCCTTTTGCAGAAAGTCCCTGTGTGTGAATAACTTAACCTGCAGAAGCAGAGTTGTTGCCCAGTGGACACATCCTCCAAACACGGTGCCCTGTGCGGCTCTGTGGGCTGTGTGAGGCTGAGGGAGGAAGCTGCTCACACGCCCCCGGCAATCTGTCATCCCCGGTTTCAGACTGCTGTGAACAAGTGCCAGCACCACGCACATTTAATTAACCTTTCTACAAGTTGTAAGATGAGCCATCGCTGTTCACCACAAGAGTTATTTTCAGTGCTGCACGATGGCAATAGAAAATAGACACTGAAATTCAAGAGGAAAAGGAGCAAATATGGGCAACAGAGTTCCATTAGGGAAGTTCGTTTAGCACAGTGTAGCGCTCTGTTTTTTTTGACAGTCTGCTCCAGCAAATTCATTCTGTTTCTCATACATCAAGGCTCCTGGAAAGTCCTTGTGTCATATTCATTTCTCCCTAGCACACGTGTGAAATGCACGCAGGGCCCGTGAAGCAGAACTGCAGCGTCAGAGATTCACAGATGTTCTGCCTGCACCATATGGCGCGTTCCCCACCATTCCCTGCAGAGCGGCTTCTCGCGCTGAAAGTCAATGTTTTCCCCACACATGGGAAAACCAAATGGAGTGGCTATAAAAGGAAAAAAAGGAAGAACAAAACACCAACAAATCAGAGAAAACTGGTCTGAAAAACCAACCCATAAAGAGAGTAAGTAGACTTGGCTAACTTTGGGCACAGCAGTGTAAAAAGCTGGGTGCACACTCTTCGGTGTGCACTGAGAATTTAAAGCATGAATTAGGAGTACATTAGATGATATGCTAAGCTGTATCCCAGCCACATACTATTGTCAGCTTGTACTCCAGCATTCAGGCACTTAACCGCAGAGGGCTCTGGAGAAATGGCTTTTTATAACTGTGTTTTGTCAGAAGTATGGAATATTGTCAGCATAGCTTGCAAATATCATTACTGGGAAACGTAGAGTATTTCTATAGCATCTTTCATTTAAAGTCGCCCAGTACATCTTTCATTTCAATCTACCCAGTGCAGCAAGGATTAATGCATTTGCAGTTGTAAAAATAACCCAAACAAACAAGCAGAAAGCAAATTAATTGAAGTAATAAAGGATTTTCTAAGTCCTCAGCCTTTGCAATCTAACTATGTCTGTCAATCATATGTTTAAAAAGATTTTCTAAGACAGCAATGTCAATAAGACATCTATGGTAAATCCTGTTTGACCTTTCTGGGGGCAATGTACCCAGCTCCCAGCTCCAGCTGTGCAAGCCTTCCCCAGGAGACATATCCAGCCTTGCTCTGCCTATCGCTTTGGGCCGTTCTCTAACAGCTTTTCATAAACGTATTTCTGCTGCTAGAAATGGCCCTCTAGGGCAGGGTGCGAAGAGCATCAGCTCCAGTCAGAGCTACAAGCTGAGCATAAAAAGCAGCTCACGCGATTTCCTCCAGCTCCTGGCTTTTCCTTTCAGAATGCGCCATCCACAAACTGATCTAATCACAAATCAGCCCAAACTTGCTGAAGCAGAGAAATTTGGCTAGGAGCAGAATATACAGGCCATCTGAAAGCCTGTGGAGCTGAAACTGTGCCATATGACATGGAATTGTGATGTGGGATTTTTTTGGGGAGGTAGTAAAGCCCTTCAGACCCCAAAGAGCTTTGGACTTGATAAGATCACAGGGGCTTCATACATCTCCTGAAAATACAGCAAAATAACCATTAAGGAAAACACTCCTAATTGAAAACTGCACCTGTGCACAGTAAAAGATACATATACATGGTTCTCCAGCCCATGCAAATAGAAAGTCCATTGAGGTTCACTGCATATATAGACTCTGATCACCAGATCCGTTATCTGTGGGCACATTTTTTTACACAAGACATCACACAGACCTCAGAGGGACAAGTCATGCAGGTTTGAGATAGTGCCCCATCGCTGCCGGTGTGAACAAGTCAAAGGCAGCAAATGACATTTTGAGGCCAACTTTTGGGCACCCAGGCTGAATCAAAATGCCTGAATCATCTCATCTCACCTTTTCACTGTTGTCAGCCTCCAACCTCCACAGCAGAGCCAACAGAGTGACTCTGGTGCAAAAGCAGAGCGATAGCCAAGGCCCCAGGCCCCCCACGCACACGGTATCGGAGGGAACTGGTACCAGGCTCTGCTGTGTAAACACCCAGGGCAAAGGAGAAGGAGGCGGTGGTGGGGTTAAATATCTGCTCTCTTTTACGAGACCACCTACAAAATGTTGCAAAGACCCTGCAACAAAAATAATCTGCCACGATTCCAGTGTTAGGCAAAATATAAACAATTTAAGTGCTCTGTTAAAGAGAACATCTGGGAAGTTGAGAGCTGCACAGATGTTTTCACAAGTTGTTTTTTAAGTAAAAGTAACCCTGCTAAGTTTTCTGCCTCTTCCATCTTGTCTCTCTTGACTGTGTTTATCAAGCCAAGATATAAACACATTAAAAAATCCTTTAGAGGGCCATCTCATGCTCTATTATTAATTCGAAATTGATTGAGGGTTGACAGTTGGCTTTGGTTTGACCCCTGGATTTTTTAAAGTCACTTCACACAGTTTGTGTGTTGATTGGATTTTGCGTGCATAAATGCATATACACATGCAGACACACACATATATGTATATATACGCACATATGTATGAAGCAGTTTGCTAGAAATGACCATCAAACCTAGCACCAGGATCACACAGGCTGGCCTGGGGCCCTGCCTGGGTAGCCAGGAGAGTGATGGCAGATTTGGGAGTCCTTGAGGAAGGCAGGTACTGAACAGAAGAATCTCTAAGTGAGGAAGGTTTATTACCTGGGGAAGTACAAGGGGTATGCTGCCTAAGGCAGTTTTTATTTTAGCCTCAAGCTCCTGCAGAATGGAAAGAAGTTAGGTTTCTTAGATTAAAAAAGCCCCACAATTGGAAATTTTAGAAAATAATTTGGTTTTTCCTAATTTTGTTAAAAAACCCCAAACAACCAACTGTGATTCAAATATAAAAAGTAAATTAGAAAGGCTAATTGGAGGAGCAAATGTACCTGTTCCTTGAAATACATGAGAAAATAAATTTCCCCACTGAGTCATTAGGAAGCAGAGCAATTCAACAAAGCAGTAATCTTACAGCAGAGTAGGTATTTGATCTCTTTAAATGCTGGTCTTTTTCCAGTGAGGGGGCTGGAGATGCTGACTGCACTTAGCTAATAAACATAATGCATCAGAAGAACATGAGTTGTTGAAAGAGGAGATGCTGAAGCAAATTAATAGACTCAGTACTGTGTGTCACTGGGCCCACATGGTAAATACCAACAAGACCTGAGTGAAGAGTTGGAAACCTCACAAAACCCTGCCCTTCACTAAGCCCAGTATGTGTCTTGGAGAACTGGCAAGCAGTGGAGGCTGTGCGCATGTCTTCAGGCCAGCCCATACCTCCAAATGGGGAAAGTCTGGCCCAGTGGGCTCTACCTCAGACCTGCTTATCTGGTTGGGTGCAGTTGGATCTGTTGCTGGAAGACCGAGATTTTTCACTCTGGTCACTGAGCCAGCCAGCAGCGTGACAGCCAAGCATGGTGGAAAAGGTGTGGTTTCGTTGGCCCCACCATCTCAACAGCAGTGTGAGGATAAACAGGGAATTACTCTTGCCAAGCTGGACGTGCAGTCAGGACCTCAGGGTGGTGGCTGTGTTGGGCACAGGTTGATACCACCAGTGACATGGTCACATCCATGGGATAACGGGACCCCAGACAAATGTGAAAATGCCTGGCAGTGACACTGGCCAGACTGAGAGATGGGAAAATCAAAAGATTAAAAAAATTCAAATGTGAAAAGCATTTGAGATGCTTTATGGTATTTCACTACTGGTGATGCAAAAGTGCTACTAGAAACATTATCAAGATGTTCTTCTGTTTTGTTTAATGATGATTTGTATTACAGAATCATAGAATGTCCTGAGTTGAAAGAGATGCATAAGGATCACTGAGTGCAACCCTTGGCTCTGCATAGCATCATCCCCAAGAGTCACACCAAGTGCCTGAGAGTATTGCACAAATGCTTTTTGAACTCTATCAGGCTGGTGCTGTGACCACTTCCCTGGGGAGCCTTTTCTGGTGCCCAGCCACCCTCTGAG
>VXBU01009047.1:364048-388290 GCA_013400315.1 Bombycilla garrulus
TCACTCCAGGAGGACTACTGGAGCCACCATTCAAACTGGACTGCTATCAACACCCTGACTGACAGGGTGTCAGGCTGTATTCTAACTGTCAGGTTTTGGTTTTTTTGTTTAATACTGCATCTTATTCTAATTTTCCTATTAGGTTGTAGTTTGTTGGTTTTTGTTTTGTTTTATTTTGTTTATACATATTAAAGAACTGTTATTCTTATCCTCATATCTTTGCCTGAGAGCCCCTTTAAATAATTTGGAGGGAGGGGGTTTGCATTTTTCTATTCCAAGAGAAGCTCCTGCCTTCCTTGGCAGGCACCTGTCTTTCAAAACCAAGACAAGAACCTTTCCCTGATATCCAGCCTAAACCTCCCCTGACACACCATCAGGCCATTGCCTAAGGTCCTCTCCCTGGTCACCAGAATTTTCTCTTTTTTTTCCTTTCATAGTACTGTTTCAAAAACCAGAGAGTGATCAGACCATCACTGTTGTGCCTGTCTGGTGAAACCTGGGAGTTGGTGTGGAGGAAGAAGGAAAGGTGTGCAGGATTATGAATAGTGTAACTTCGAAAAATTCAACAAATAAACTTGCAGTAAGCAAGACAAATAAACTTGCAGTAACCTCTAAAACTTCTACGTGTGTATTTCTCTCCTGCTTTTTTTCTGTCTCAAAACCCTAGTGCAATCACGGTGAATTGGAGATTGTGGGGCACTCCTTAGCTCTGCATCATGGCCTAGTGACAGAGGGATTTGCCCATCTGTACCAATCTTCTGACATTTAAAAAAGTCACTCCTCCCAAAAGAGCAAGCAAGAATAAATTCCATTTGCAATCTGAAAAGAAAAATATCCCCTTCTCTCTGATTTAGACATAGGGAAAAAATACTGAGTTCTGCCTTGATGACTGTAGTAGGAAAAAGAATGACCTCAATCTCTCTATCCTCTTTGTTATTTTTTTCTGAGATAGGTTAGGCATTTTTGCATTTACCCTATGCAAAGAAAAGTAGGATCAGAGGCTAAACCAGTAAGATTTAGTTATGGTGGTGAAGATCATTTATCCCCAGAGACATTGAGTAGTGGGACTTTTGGTTGCTTGAGGCCTGTGGCCCTCCTAGATGTTTCAGACCACATGCCTCACTGTCTCCCAAGTCACATGTTTGAGTAAACCTTGAAAAACTCCAAAACAAATTTAAAGAAATTCACACAATTTGATCAGGTTTCATCAACACATTTTATATGGCTGGTTTTGCTTGCCCAGCAAGCATCTTTTCTAGCAGCCTTTTGTACAGAGGTCGGGTCTTAGCATCACTGACCATAGACAGTTACATTCCTTTTGCAGAACCTGGATGGATTCAGTTCAGTTTAGTTTTGCACCAAGGACACGAATGGGGACTTTGCAGAAAGCCCGCTGAACTGAGTCCGAGGTTTTGCATCCGGTAATTGAAGGACAGATCCAGTGGAGCGATACTTTTTCCACCTGAGGGATCATAGGCTGCTTGGTCTGGGCCACATTGCTATAATGATAGGTGATGATTTCTTCCTTCTGACCCCAGCTTTAGGGTGGCTCCAGCCAGCCTGTGAATTTCTGTGTCCCTACAGTCTGTGGGAAGATGTATTTCTCTCTTTAAATTGCAACCGTCTACAGAAAGGGACTGTGCAATTGTTTGTGCTATGTCGAGTACAAAAAGGGCCCAGAGCTGAGGGCTGGTGCTGGGGGCTGCTGCCACCACGGGAACAACAACCGGTGGCAGCAAACAATAGCCTTTGTCTGCCAACAACAGCTTGCGATGGGGGTAAGCAGTTCCGCTTCTTGTCTCACTTTCATTTTAGGAACACATAGCAAAATAAAGCCTTTTAAGGGGAGTGGGAAGGACAAAATAACTTGGCAAATAAAGTGATTCAGAATTCTCAGCGCTGCTCCCTCATTCTACCTCTTAATGGTGTAAAAGAAAAGGTGGGAAAACCTGATTCCCACTAGAGCCCCCAGCTTATTGCTTACATACAGCTCTGTCCTCCACCTCCCAAAAAGTAGGTGCCTCTTCCAGCCTGGAGCATGCCTGTGAACCAATTTGTAGCTTGGCTCAAGGTGAATTCTCCAGGTAACTTTGCCAATGCAGCGGGCTCTCAGGCCACCAGCTCTGGATGTGTTTGAATGTTTGTGGAAGGTGATGGAAGCTTTGTTAAAAATCCTCTTTAAAATCCATTTGCACTCCCAAGTCTATGAGAAATCGTGGCTCTGACCTCAGGGAAGCCGCATTATGGGTGAGATGGGAGACAATAACTAACAGAGGAGAAAGGTGACATTTGCACTGATGTCCTACTAGTGCTATTTCAGGCAATGGAGCCTGCTGGTAGCACAGTGACCAGATTTGCATAATAATCTCTGTGCTCCACACTTCCACCAGAATCATTCATTGCTTAATTGGATGTAGTAAAAATGGAGGTATCAGCATGTCACATCGTTAGTCTTCCAGCCACAGTCCCCACTGTCCTGCAAGGAGAAAAACCAGTGTAAAAATGTTTCATGTAGGGGATTCAATCCAATTGATCCCGAGGGACTGGGGTTCAGTGGAAGGGGGTAAACAAGAGAGCAACCTGAATCTTTGCTCAAAACTCATCCCTGATATCAGGTTGGATTCCTTCTTTCCTTTTCATATAGTGTGTGCTTGCACTTTGCCTCTTCTACACCCCTTGTGGGGCTAACTAGATGATCACTAGAAAATATAAAATAGTTTATCTAACACGCTTCTTGCCAGCTCTTCCCACTCTCTTTTCATGAGTACAGAGAGACGGATTGCTTTCCTCATAAGCAGACCTCCTAAAGTTAGGGATCAGTTCAGATGCTGGCGTGCCCAGTACTTTCTCTACAACCTTAAGAAATCCTTTAAGCCCATCTCTAACGCATGGAAGCTGCAATGTTTTACCATGTTCCTTCTAATAAAGAGCCATGAAATCTACAAATGGAAGCTGCTGGGGATGTATAACTTTGAGGTCAGTTGCAATCTGTTTCTCCAAACTGAAAGTAATCCATGCTATTGTTTTTTTGGATTAATCTTTCTTTTTAAAACACAACCACAAAACTTCATGTGAATTTGAACCTAATCCTCAAAAAACCCCATGTTTGCACAGCTGAGTAGAGACCCCACTGAAGATTAGTGGCATGTTTCAGGCGGATGACAAGCACTGACCAGGGGCTTGTCTCATCCGTGAAAAACACCTGCTCCTTTGAGGTTGCCCCGCATGCTGTGAGAAGAGGGATAGGCAGCAACTACAACTTGAAAAGCAAAATTCAGGAAAGCTTTTTTCTGCTCTTGTAGCTGATTTTCACATGTGTTGTATATTACAAAGAATATGAGTTTGGTGTTTTCTTGTTCCTGATATAAAGTGAAATTTTTATGTATTATTTTTATTGGACTCAGCGGATCCCCAGTTTCCAGCCAGGGTCCTGTTGTGTTAGTCACAGTACAAGACAGGGCTCAAGAGCTTAATGTGACCACAAGAGGAATAAATGAAGGATACTTCTTTGATTTCAGCATGGGTTTTAATGCCCTGCTAAGGAGATCAGTTAAGATTTGTAGCTGGGAAAGCCTTACACATGAGAGTCAGCCTAACTAAAAGGAGAGGCAGTCTGATGCAGTCCAGGAACTGTTTTCCATGGTATTTTCAGAAGGTGCCATGTAAAAGAAAAGTAGCAGCTTCAGGAAGTGCCTGACAAGCAGCTCTGGGGCAAATTTGGGCTAAAAGAGCCAGGTCAAAGCTCTTAAATTATTAAAACCATCTTTTGCTGCTGTAACTTCAGAAACTATCCTGCTCTCACGAGCTTGGGTAATTTGCATGCTCACTGCCCCATGGGCTTTGGGGTTTAGGGGCTGTGAGGGCTGTGCTGCTGAGACACCGGGGTTTGCCCACAGGGACTGTGAGAAATAAAGAAGTGGGATAGCTCCATTGTCTGAGCTAAGAGAGGAGGGAACACTTCCTAATGCTCACAAAAAAAAAAAAAGAAAAAAAAGAAAAAAAAGTTTCAGCTGGTCTTTTCAGTGATAAGCATGTGCTGTTTTCTTCAGCAGGAAATGCTTGCAAAGTGCTTGAGAGGGCAGGTGACTGTCGTGGCTGCAAAACAGGACCAGGGGTTTAGGGAACCTGCTTGGAAGGGACCTTTTTTATTTCATGTACCATTTTTTAAATTTATTTTAGGTGTTCAGAGAGCTTAGTCACTGGCTGTTACTGCTGTGATCTGTGATCAGCTGGTGCATCTCCAGTCTCCTGGGAAAGGATTTCTAATGAGGATGGAAACCCCGGGGCTACGATGTGAAACAGAGACTGCTGTAGCACAGAGAGTGAATACAATCAATAGGAAATGCAGATTTGCAACATGTTGGAAATATGACAGATTCCACACACACCCTGGGGAAAAGATTTTTAAACCTTTTAAAGGAGTGGCAGAAAGACTACGTCTCACATAAATATATGTACATTTATATATGTAGGTATGTGCACCGGAGTAAGAAGGAATCTGCCACCTCACCTCTGAAATATTTGCTGAGGATTGTGGAAATCTTTACTGGGTTGGTCCAACTAAATCAGCTTTGCTTTACTGCAGAAGACTTGCTGGTACTGACCCACACCAAAAGAAGCCATGATAAGGAGTGGGAAACAACTCACAGCAGAGCATTGCTGCAGAACCCACCACAGCCAGCATGGCGGATCTCTGCAGGGCTGCATCCCAGCTCAATCCCTGGGCCAGCTGCAGCTGTCGGGGCTCCCAGGGGCTCTAGGGTCAGTCAGAGAAGAGAGTTTGGGCTTTCCTTGTCACTTTTACTCCCCCAGTATATTACAGAGCACTTGGAAAGCCAGAAGTTGTGGGATGAAATAGCAAAATATGAACAAGAAGTGCAAGTTGTTATCAGACAGGATAAATAATGGCTGAAAGCATTCGCTGAAGGATGCCATAAAGCTGCCACCTGTAAAATTCAGATCAGTAGATCTTGTAAATCATCTCTAAAATTCAGCCACACATTCCTCAAGCTGGTGGAGTAAAAACTGAAGTGATAATCCTGTTTTACAGAAATGAACTGACTGTGTCATTGTGATAGTTTCTCCTGTTAGATCTTAAGTGTAATGCTATCATGTGAGGAGTAATTCAGGTGTTGGCCTCTTATCACCTGGTGTACCAGCATCTCCATTCTGGCTGCCTGCTGTGTTAAAGGGGAAAGAAACACCACTACTTGATCTACTTGAAATGTATTTAAAGTCATGTTCACGCATTTTGTCACCTCCTGCAATGAGTTCATTCCTGCTGGTAGGGAAGCTACATTCTTCCCAAATAAGTGCTGAGTGCAAGAAATAACTGTTACCAATAAATGCCTCATTAGAAAGGAATCTCCTTCTCACCAGAGTACCATAGGAAGAGGGCCTGAGGTTCTCTAAACTCCCACTTGACTGCAGCTCCAGCCCATTGCCAGGTGCATGAGGAGGGATTATTAGTTTGGAGATACTCCTCTGGAAAATCTGTTTCAGGGAACATCACTGTCATCACTGTTGTTGACTTTGACTCACTGAGATCAGAACATGCCCCTACAGAAGAGCTGGTTTTGATATGAGAGGTGGAGCAAATGATGTTGCATTGTTCCCTGATGTGAGCTGCAGATAACCTGGTACATCCCAAGGCAGGTGACCATCTTTCCACTCCCTCACTGAGTGGGTACCTCCGTGGTGACACACCCAGTCACCGCACTGCTGGACACCCTGTGGGAAGGATATGAACTCTACATCACAGGCACCTTTGCCTGCAAGGAAAGGCTGGAGCAGCTCAGCTCTGTCAGGAGTCCAACCCCCTTCAGTGTTTGGTTTGGGGCTGGAAAGGTTTGTTCTGCAATTAGCAGCAGCTGATGTAATTGTCATGATTATGATATTACTAGCAAAGGAACTAATGACTTGTCCTGTAATGCACATAACCAGCTCCAGCCTGGGGAGAAGTGCTGCCAGCTTGCCTGGCCTGGCTCTCTGCTCCCGGAACTGAAACCAGCATTCTCGGCAATGCTGGGCTCCTCTTCAGCTCCCAGCCAGCCACCCAAGCAGGGCACTCGCAGTTGGCAAACACTCCACACATGTCTGTCACATTTCCTAGCAGGAGCTGCAGGGATGTGTCCTGCAGCCCTGCAAGTTGAATGCTAACTGCATCAGACAGTGCATTTGTAGCTAAAAATACTACTGAGCAATTTGCCTGAGAAAGGAGCCTGCTCTCCCTGGCTGGCAGCCACGTGACTTTGCTGATCGGCACAGTTCAAGCTGTCCTACGCAGTCCTTGTGTAAAACCATTTCAAATATCAGAGCATAACACTGCTGGCAGAGTTTAAACTCTTCAAAAATGGAAGCTCTGGATGCTAAATCCTGGCACAGTGAAAAAAGGCTGAAACACATTACTTCACTGAGATGATCAAAATGTGACCACCAGCCCAGCTTTACACATTTGTGGTGCAATCTCATACTGCAATCTCTGTTCTTTGAGAATGTCTCTGACTGAGGAAATAGCCAGTGAAATCTCCGTTGTTTCATCAGATTACTGTATGGTCATCACTTGTCTCCTACGTAGGTAATAATTACAATACATGGTACTTTGGCAGGACTTTCTATCCTGGAATTTCAAAGCACCTCAATTAAGCTTCCTAACACAGCTAAGAAGCAGAACCAGGAATACACTCTCTCAGTTAATCATTAGTGAGTTTGGAGCACACCATATAGAGAGGTTAAAAATAACGTTTTGTTAATATAATACACGATGTTGATAATACAAGTAGAAACAATTCTATTCACTGCTGAGCAAAGACATTACATTAGAACAAGTGTGAGGCTGCCTCCTACAACCCCGTTTGTTTCCCACCTCTCAAAGGAATGGAACTGTAGCTGCATAAACACCTAAGATTAATTAGGGGCAACTTGCTGTTTATATCACCTCTGAGGCACAGAGAGAGAGAGCTTTTTACCTGTTTTTTTTTAATCTGCTTTTTACCTGCAAGCCACCTCTGGTGAGTCCCGAAGACTGATGCTCCCCTGTTCTTCCAAGCCTGCAGTGGGGTGGGCAGTGCTGGGGCGAGAGAGAGCAGCCCTACAAAGCTGGATGGCCCAAGCTTCTTCAAGACTTTCTGATTCACAGAAGATTTCAGCTAATGTGTGAAGGCAAAGAAGGCAGGATAGATTGTATTGCCAGTGCAGGGCTGCCAGCTCTCATCATGAAGCGTAGCCCATTTTCCTCCAAGTTCTCTTTTCTCCAGGGACTAGGTTATCCGAGTCTCTCCTCACTCATAAAAACAGCAGCACAGATCTAATTCATCCTGAAAAACAAGAAGCACGGAAATCACACATTCCTGATGTCTCCAGGACCAGAAGGCAATTGAAAGGAAAGCTTGAAATGTGATTTTCAAGCTGGTCTTGTGGTGGTTTAGGAGTGTGACTTACGTTGTTTTAAATACATGGCATTGGCAGTCCAATTTTCATTACCAAGATGAAGGCAGATTTAATGTACAAATTGATTCACAGGTGCACTGAAACTAGTTTTCTTTATCCTGACCTCAGTACCTATTCAGATATAAATCCCAGCTGTGAATCCATGGTACTTAATGTTCTTTCTTAATTGGGCTGGAATCTATCTCCTTCTGCAAGAGCAGCAGCATCCAGGATGGAGTGGTTTGCATTTGTCTCAAGAAAAATGACCAGTATGGGAAGCAGTGAGCTGAGGGACTGAGTAAGTATACTCTTGGTGGAGTGAGTTAATGTTTGATGGATAGGTGATGGAGTAGGCTAATATTTGAACATCTGGAGATTTAACTTCAAACGCCCGCTGGGATTTGAGTCTGCTCTGATCTGTTATGGCCATTTGCCACGTCAGAGGATTTCTACACAACTAAGCAGACTCCAGCTAGGCTACCAGTCTCTCTAGCCATCCCCACCTGGCTGGTAGAAGGCAGCATGTACCTGGTGACCTCACAGTCCTGTTCCAAACCCCAGGAGATTATCCCAGGGCTGCTGTGACAGAAAATGTGCAAGTGAATTGACTCTGATACGTGAGAAAGGGGCAGATCCAGCAATGCTGGAAATTACTTGGGGGGGCCTGGAGGTTCTGCTTCAGTGCCCTATTTCTAAAGTACTGTGTTTCTCTGGCTGGAGAAGGTAGTTTGAAATAACAGTTCAGATGCATCCTTCAAGGAAGGAATTAGCAGAGCTGCATGAGGAAGCCTGCAAAGTGCTAGGCAGTGTTGCTCAGAGCAGAAAGGACTTTGGGTTGGCAGTACTATGTTTTTCTCATTGTTTTTTGAGGAAAAAAAAAGACATTTTTATACAAAGATTTATAGGTGTACAGTGTTTCTCCGTGAATTTGCGTTTGTTTGATCTGTATTTCTTGGCTTCAGCACAAAGCCAGTCTTGTTTATTCCACTTTCTGCGCTCCATCTCTCTAGCTTTGATGAGCTTCAGCAAGAATTAGCAACCAAAGCTCCAGCTCACAGATATCTGCTTTCTCAGCCCAATTGATCATAAAAACAGGGACATGCCTTCTGGGCTTCAGTCTCTTCTGTCCAGTCTGTACTAGGAGAGCATGCCAGCTCACCAGCTCCTTACTCCTTGTACAGAGAGGGCCCCAGGACATGCAGGGGTTTACTGGAGGGACCTCTAGTGCAGCTTTCAGCAGGGAACACTGATGGAAAAGAGCCCATTAAAAAAAACTGTAATGGGGGGCAGTTTGCCCGGGGGTGAAAAGAATGGGGTTGGGTTTTTTTTCTCTTTTTATGGTGACGCTGCACTTCAATGTGGCTTACTGAGAGAGCAGCATATAACTTATGTGTACCTTGTCACATCCAATAGCTCTCATGTGAAAGCTGAAGGCTCTCAATAGCAGCTGGGCCCCAGGGACCATCACAAGGCTGAGCTGCATGAAGTAAATGACCAAGAGCAAAGCTCACAACTCCTCTGACAGTGCCAGAACTCTGCCAAGAGTGTGGGGCTGCCCCAACCCTGCCCTCCTTTTCAGCACCCATGGGACCAGACCTTCCCCATATAACTCACAATGCTCCAGCAGCTCCAGAGGAACTACAATAGTTTAAACCAACACCGTGTCTGGCCTTTTGTCTTAAATCTCCCACCCAGACTTGATTTTACACATTGTCCGGGTCGTGACAGAGTCCTCATCTATCACAGTCAGATTAATTCCCTCCTATCCTAAATCAAACAAGCCAAACCGAGGGCAGCTCTTTTGTGGAAGGCTTTCTCGCCTGGTTTTCCCCTCTTCCCTCCCTAATTGTTCGTTAATGTACGTAAATGATTTAACCAAATAGAGGCTGGAGTTTCCCTGTAGGAAGAGAAGTTTGTTGGAGGAGGGGACAATCTACAGATGGATTTACCTATATCAGATTCTGGGTAAATATTTATTCTCCTTTCCCTTTTGTGCACCCTTCTCAGCCACAGGAACAGCGACAGATCCTCACCAGCCACAGGGCAGCAGGGAAATATTATTACTCCCATTTTGTAAATAAACAAGTAGGGCAAAGGTGACTTCATCTCAGTCTCGGGAAAGTCAGTGGTGCTTTTACCTCTGGTTCTGGGGACTTTGAACAGGAGCAGCTGGAGTGAGCAGCTGGAATAAACAGCCAGGGCCAGCCTGGTAGTAGGCAAGAGCTGAGCTCTGGGGCTGCATCACCAGGCATCCCAGGGAGTGCCACCCTCCTCCCTCAGAGGGCTCGACCACCACTCGAGTCGTGGTTACTCTCTGGAGACCGACTTCAGCCCCTCTGACTTACATTGTGGAGGTGCTGGGAAGTTTCATTAATTCCCATTTGTAAAGCCGATTTAGAGGGCTGCCTACAATGAATTCTTTGTAGCAAGAGCAGTAGCATTTAGCAAGATGAAGAGGGCAGAACACTCCTGTGCCTTATTTTTTTCTGGCCTTTTCCTGGCTATTTTTTCAAAAGGGGGAAATTAATGTTAGATTTTATTACAAAACAACAGACTACAGCCACCCTTATTTCCCGGAATAATAACAGTCATAATGCATTACGTTAAGTTAGTCAGTAGTTTTCACAAATCCGCAACACATGCACTGTTGACCTCTGAGGTAATTTTGGATCATGCTCAAGACAAATAAAGGCAGATTTGTGGTTGCAGGTGAGAGATCCTCTGAAAAATCATAAATATAACCACAATATCCTCTGGTTTGATCTGAACTCAGTCTGGCCTTCATCGGTTTTTCTGGCGCTAGTCCAGAAGTAAGGCAGATTAATGATTTAAAGGCATTACACTATGATGTGATGTAACTCAGCACAGGGTGGCAGCTTTGGGAAGATAGTTTGCAGTAAGTACCCAAGGCAGCAAACCATGGACTGCCCCTCCTGGATGGCTTCTTGCTCCTTGGAGGATGTTACTGCTTTGACTGGAATAACTCACGGCATGAACATGTCCAGTGACGACAGGGGCAAAGGAATGTGCCCTTCTATGGGGCAGAAAATACCCATATGAAATGTTACACCTCATCTTCTGCTTTCTGAAAGGACAGAAAAATGGTTTGTGTCTTTGGTGGATGATAAGAAGTCAAAAGAGAGAGAGGTGAGCCTGTGAGGGTGGTAGCAGTGCTCATGCCCATGCCATGACATGGAATGCGTTATACCCAGAGAGCTGCTTGAATCTCAGGCATCAGTGACCCTATGGCCTGGGCTCTGTGCAATGTCTTCTGTCATCTCCCCAGACACTGCTTTTTAGGCTCATTAGATATATATACCAGGGGTCCACTTACCCACACTGTAATCCCTTCTCTGACTAAGGTCTGAAGCCGAATGTTAATCCTGAACCTATAGAGAAAATATTCCCAGCCTGTTATGACTACAGGTCTGCCTGAGCTCTAATAAATCAGCGAGGCTCCAGTGGAGTAACACAAAGCTTGAGGGAGTGCTGGGTGGGTAAATGTATATAAAAGGCAGTCCGATCTTCCTTTAGCAGCCATTAATTATGGCCAGTGATGGGAATAGGAAACATCAATCCTTCTGGGATACTGCTGTTTGCAACTCAGTCAGGGCAGGCTGAAACCTGAAGACAGAGAGGATAGGCACTGTGTAGTGGACTGGGGAGATACAGGAAGCTTAAAAACAACCTCCCCTTGAAAATAAGGGTTAATGTTTTGCTTGTTTAAGGATTTGGTCTATGAAGTGACCAAAGTATCAGTATGGTGAGGCACAAGTCCCACTATTGTACAGGAGATTCACAGGGAGAGAACACATAGGGCACATCAGTAAACGGTGCCTGAGAACAAACCTAACAGATTGACGCCAACTGAGCAGCACCTCACCACCTCCACTTGAAGAGGCACTTGTGTTAAACAGCAGTCACAGGGACTTTGTTATGGAAAACGGGTTTCCTTGCACTGCAGTTGGGACAAGTTATCTGGAGTGGACCAGGGTGCTGAGCTGAGGGAGCTGTTGGGCCAGGCAGCAGGGAGGCAGCAAGGACTCAGGCTGCTCTGCAGCTGATTGTTTGAAAAAAAAAAAGCTTGGGAAATCTCAGGAAAGATCTTTTTCTATTTAATTAAACAGCTTGCAAAGAAGCTTAGTCAGTGCTTCTATAGCAACTTGACCCCAGCAGCACTGTGACTGTAATAATTAATAGGGAAGGAAAGGTGACCAGTGTGATGGGTTTGAAAAGGCCTCATACAAAACTGCTTTGCAATCAGTGGTCGACCCATAGCCCCTGCTTCATTTAAGCAACAGCTGCTGGTGTATTTCCTCCCCCAACTGATAATTTTCTTCTTGATGTGGTCTAAACCGAAGAACCTTTACTGCCCAGTGGGAATAAATCAGGAGCACAGGTACAGCCTGTTCTGAGGTCTGGGTGGCAGCTCCTTGCCGTGCCATGGTGCCTTCCTGGCATACTGCCTTCCTCCACTGGGGTCACCGTGCTCCCACCGGCACTGAAACAAAGCTCTGCAATGGCAGAGGCTGACATCCAGCTCCAAAACTCTGGTGTTATCCTGTGATTACTTTTCCTGATGTTCATTCAGGTTAGCCTCAGAGGCTCATCTAGCCCCTTTTTAAGTGAAAAAATTATTATAAATTCAAGACAACTTTGTACTTTTTCTGGCATGGAGGATTTTGCTCTCCCCCTCTGCTCACTAAATTTTCACACTGGCACCATTTGGTGTGACTACACTATGGCTGGAGAGGTTCTACCGCCTCTTGAGCTCCTTTGTGACCATTTCTGCATTTGCACAGCATGGGACACCAGAGCTGAGTCAGTTGCTTGAGAGAATTTGGAGCCTGAAACCTCCTGAGGTCTCCTAGCAGATTTATGCTTAAAATATCTCTGGGCTAAGAAGGTGTTAGGCTTACTCAGAAATGCTCTCTCTCCCATCTGCTTTTTCATATAAAAACTAGAGGTGCCAAAATCTGCTGAGATTACTGTAGAGAAACAGCCAGGAAAGATGCTTGCAGCTATCCCTCAGGCTCCAGCAAAGATGATGTTTCACAGATGTGAAGTCATGAGTACAGTCATAAACATTTTAACACACACCTGCCAGATAGTTCTGTGAGAACAAACCTTCTGTAAATACCAAGGGGAAAAAAAATCAGGAAGATCTTCATTTTATAGGTGGATACAGAAAATTTTCTTTCTTTCCCTGTGATGAGCACAGACTGTCGTCTCCACCCTCTCCGACAAACTCACTAACATTTACTTGTTATGTAAAGCATGAATTACGAGAATATAAAAAGGTATGTTTCTGTCACACACATGCTCTTTTTTCAATGTCTCTTCCTATCGTGCAAATAGGAGTTAGAACAGACTTCCACGCTCTAATTTCCCCATTTTTGAGCTTCATTATGGCCCCACACACCTTGTTCTGTGAGTTATGCTGGATTTGCCTTACACTCTGTGGTAAGACTGTCAGCATGAGTGGCTGAGCCCGACATCCCCCCGCCCCACGCACACCAACACACCTCTCATTCATTCCTTCAAAGAGAAAGAGCAGTGAGGAGGCTGCCAACAGGCCATGGGGTGGCTCCCATCTCCTTTCAGTGCCAGCAACCCCATCCCAACAAGGTTTCCACATGCCCTCCTCACATCTCCACCCTGTGCAAGTCCCTCTCTAATGGTCGTAGCCTGGTGCCTCTCTTTCCTGGAGCTTACACTGAACTGTGTGAGTATTTGGGTCCAGTGACCTCGGGTTGTAAGGAGGCAGAGGTCTGCCTCTAACAGCTCATCCATCCCCTGGCATAGCTCTCCCTGTCATGATGTGGAGAGAGGGCATAATCCCCAATAGCTCAGTCCACCTGTGTTTTTAATCACAGCGGAGGAGCCATCACACCAGGGGTGGCTGCAGGGAATAGGACTCCTTAATCTTCCTGGGTTTTGGTTTGCTCATCCATGAAACAGGGGCAGTCCCTGCCAGGAGCATCTTCCTGGAACCCTTCCCCTGGGCAAGCTCGCAGTGTGCTGAGGGCCAGCACAGGGCTCAGGGTTGGGGGCAGCCGATCTGTGGGGATTTAGGTATCGCTGAGGCCTTCTGACAACTAAATGCCTTTCTTTATAACATCAGTGAAAAAGCCCAGAGATGCTTTAACCGTGGCTGAAGTAGCTTACAACCTGCTGGGCTGAGAAATGGGAAATTAAAGCGTATAATGGGGAAATGCAAGGTTTGCTGCAGTAGGGCAGTGCTAGCACTGTAATTAAAAATAGTTTGGTACAGCTACATCAGTTATGGGAGTAAATGAAAAACCTTTTATCTCCCGAACTTAAGCTCTTCCTACTGTTAGTGTAGCTACACAGGAAACAATGTAGTGCTGCTGATACAATTTTTTTCCATCAAGGAGCAGGTTTAGACTAGACTAGAAGGACAATCTGGATTTTATTTGCTTGGGATGGACCTGTATATTCACTGGGATAGACCAACAAGTCCTTTTCACCACAAACAAGCCCTAAAACTCCTGGCTCTCACATTGTAAAAGTGAATAGTCTTAACATATATACTCTCTCATCTCATGTAGCAAGGCCATGCTGCAAGGAGGAGGATCAGGAGAAAAGGGTCTGTGAACCATTTCCAGCACCAAGCACTCAGTTTGAGGTTAAAGACTTTCCCTTCTACAGTAGAGGGTCAGTTTGTTCACCTTTTTACTGTCTCCTGGCAAGTACTTAATGCTCTGTTCTCTAAGTGGTGCCCTTCAGGGAGGCTTAGAGATCATCCAGCCTTGGCTGTCAGCCTGACCTGCTACAATCCTGCCAACTGTGCCCATCTAGGCTATAGCTCCCTTCCCAGTGGGGCTTGAAGACCCAAAGAGTGATTGCCCGGTTACTCCTCACCTCATTCTGGGGGAGAGGAGCCAGCCCAGGAGCTGCTGCCCTGATACCCTGGGCCAAGGGGGGCATAGTGCTTAAGGGAAACTTATGTGCCATGCCAGAGGTGCCAAAAGTGGGTCTGCATCTCCCTGTGCCATTTCCCACCGGTCCATGTGGTCTCAGGCAGAGGCTGGAGCCCTTTCAGGCACTGTCTCCTCTCTCCACCCATCGGTGATCTCAGTGTGGGCTGGTGCTGGGGATGTGCTCCCACTGCTCACCCTTGCTCAGAGGCAGGGAGGCAGCCCCCACAGTGGCCCTGTTCTGACAAGGAATCAGCGTCTAGACACAGATTAGGCAAACAGCTAAAGCATGAGACCAGACACTGAAAACAATCAAAAAGAGAAAAAGAGCTCCCCAGCTCTGTCCACTACTGATTCCTGTGAGATTTGGGGCAAGGAGCTTCTTTAGGTCTTTGTCTTCCTCACCTGTCTAGTATGGGATAATATTTCCTTTTCTGGCAAGGTTATGGTCAGAGTTAATTAGAGTTGGAAAAGTGCTTTGAAATGGAAGATGCATTTGGAAAATCGAAGTATTATTACTGTGATTGAGTGAGTGGCTCTCAGGATAGGGAAGCATTTCACTTCTTTTTCCCAGTGTGTGGAATAGCCTGGATAATACTGGGATTTCTTCAGCTTTATTAATTATCTGAGTACCTAGTATGTATCAGGTATCTAAAACAGAACTCAGTTTGGTTATTTATTCCATTGGATATTGGATTGCAGATTCATGAAATCCAAGCTACATTGTTCAGACAAATAAATCACATGACACTGGGACTCTTCTCCTCCTGGTACCAGCTCTCCTGGCACAACTGCTCAAGGACAGGCATTTAAAATCTGTTTTCCATGACTTCTCACACAGGATTTTAACATATACTCCAGGTTTGCCAGCAAAACAAGCTTTTGCAAGAGTCTCCATCAAACAAAGTGTGGGTGCTGAAACACATACATGTGAAAAAAAAAAAAAATCAAATTGATGAGCTTTGTTTGTTCAGGCCATGATTCTGCAGGAAACTTTAAAGTATTCATCTCGTGATTAATCCTGGTGAAATGAGTGGAACTGTTTCCAGGCAGAATCAGTCAGATGCTTAAATACCCTGATGAACAGAGCTTCCAATTATTATTTCATCAACTCACGTGCTCTTGTCCTGTATTTTAAAGACTTCCTGTGTATTGTCTTTCGCTGTGCTCTAACATGAATTGAGTCTAGGCTGGAAAAACACCACCTCTGCTATCCATGAAGCACATATTAGTCTATAAAAAAATGTGTCACCATTCCAAGAAACCTCCAGTAACAAGAAAAAAGAAAAGAAAAGAAAAGAAAAGAAAAGAAAAGAAAAGAAAAGAAAAGAAAAGAAAAGAAAAGAAAAGAAAAGAAAAGAAGAAAATGTTGAGGGACGTCTTTTTAAAACCTTAGTGTGCTGAATTGTAGAGTTGGCAGTTCTTAGTTTCATGTCTCTCATTAACTTCTGCTGAAATTACCTGTCCACCTATGCAGCTGTGGCATTATATTCTGAAAATGCACTCCGAAAGACAGTGGATTCCGCTTTCTTTTGGAAGCAGAGTCAAGTTCCTGTGTAGACAGGGGCTGGGATCGATACAAAGCTCACTCATCCTGAGCTCAGCTTGTTTTGATTCCGTGGAGTTGAGTGGTACAAGAGACACAAGAGACTCCTGCATGTACACAAGGCAAATTGTGCATATTTTATATAAGGATGTGATGGCAGTATCTAGCAGTTCTCACTTGGAGAGAAGAGTCCAAGCTAAATCAATCTACTAAGCCAGACCCAGGAGTTTCTTTTCTTTGATTGAGCCATAGAAAATCAGTCACCAGGCAGTCTTCACAGGATCAACATGCTCCACCTCATTTAAGAGAAGCATTGAACATGGGATCATCAGGAGATATTTAGACTGGTTACCTAATTGCAGGTCACATCACAGGCTAGGTGTGTGTCTTTTTGAGCCTTGAGGTAAGGTCTCCAGCATAACCAATGTGGGTGAAGCCACATGCTTTGCAGCCACCAGCCCTCAGCCCCAATCTGTACAACCTGAGCTTATGTGGAGCCACAAAGCAGAGGCCAGCAGGAGGATTTGGTGAGGGCTCTGGATAGGTTAGTGTGGTGGTCTGCAGGGTCACTACCCCAGGTTTCTGTCCCTGAGATGACTGAAAAGGGACCTTCAAAGGCAAGCCCAGAGGCATGGCTGCAGAGCCAAGGGAAGGTGAAAGCCATGGACACAGTGCCATAGCTACCTGCAGTAGCTGCTGTGCTCTGGGTTAGATCATGGCACAGGTGATGGGAGGCTCCCTAGCTGCCTGAGCTACGTGCCCTAACATCAAGTGGATGCCCGTGGGCAGTCACCACAGAACAGTGCTCAAGATGGCAAGTTCAACTTGGAATGCTCATGTACTCAGCCCCTAAGATTTTGTCTGTCTTCATCTCCTTTCTCCACTAACTTCCTTCTGAAGGATGTCCAGGGAGTTAGCACAGCTGTCTGCTGAACTGTATCTAGACTAGTGGGAGGAGAGACACTCTTGATCCTGTGCAAATGCCATCACCTGTCTGTGGCACAGTAATGAGGTCTACAGGGCAAAAATCAATGTCACCTGCTGTGAACTGTAGCCTGGAAGGTGCCCAGGTTGGCAGAGGCCATCTCCTGTGTTGGCCCTGCCCTGGGAAGAAGTCTGCACCATCCCAAATCTGCTTGGAGCAGCTAGCACAGCACAGGGACACCACAAGGTTCCCATCTCAAATATCATCCGTGAAACCTCTCTTTTTTTATTGTTCTTTCTGTTGTCTATTGTTGGACCTGAGCCCTCATGAAATGTTGTTTCTGCCCAACCGCGCTGCAGTGCTGAGCTGGATGGAAAGTGATTGTGAACACCAAAGCAATGTGAATGGCTGCCTGAGACAGCTCCACCCCTGCTTAGCCTCTCATCTTAGGGACACACACCTACCACTTCACCCTCAAAGGCAAAGATAGGCAGTCCCAGTGTAAATCCACTGCTCCTCCATTCCCCTGACTCATGATTTGGGCTGTGCATGCCAGGGTGTGTTTTCTTCCCACTCCTTACAAAACTTGCTCCCATTGGCAGTGGCAGGAGCACAAGTCTGTGCAGCCCATAAAAGGCCCAGCTGCTCACTGTTAAGGTTTAATGACAGCTCTGCAAGCTGAGGATATTCTCAGACTCTATTTCAGCTGGTCAGGTTTCATACAGGCTGTTTTCAGCAAACACTGTAAATCTACAGAACAAGTTACTGAGGAATACTGGTCCAGATTCAGGGGAGACTTACAGAAAACTTGATGTGATCTAGGGCTTCCAAAGGCTTTTCTGCATCCAGACTCATTATTTTTCACATATGCAAAACTCACTGTCCGTTGCTGTGGAGGCTGTGCAGTAACAAATGTGCACGCAAAGTCTACACCAAAGGGTCGATGCCGAATGGGACACAGACTCCTTCCCTGTCTCTCCCAGAGAGTCTGCTACTCTGTCAACACAGTCCTGCACAAAGAGTACTGTCAGATGGTTTCCTAGACTAAATTAATGCAGCTTCATTATGTTAGGCCAACTGATATCAGCGGAGAATTCACACAGCTAATTTTTAACCTTCTCCAATTTCTCTTTGGCTCATGAAACCATTTCCTGCCCTGGTCCCTCTGACAGTCCCCTAATTCTCCTCCAAGCATCTATCCAGTGGAGAGACAAAGTTAGACATGAAGTATAGGAAGGTCAAATCTTAAGATCATGCGAACAGGATCTAATGATCCTAAATGCTATTACTTATATGCCCAGCCAGGAGGAACAGTGGATCGGAACAGCTCAGTCAGAAATTTGGACCCTTAGACCAAACTCTGCTTTCATTCTCAATGTGAGTCTAGAGGTATTACAGCTCATGAAAAACATGATGCCTCCACTCTCTACACCCACCTTAACCAAGAACTGATCCAAGAGGCACATATTTTCTGTGGATATTATTGGCAACTCATATCCAAGAAAGACAATTGTAACTGAGAGCCACTGTGCAGAAATTTTGAAGTACATTGGCAAATAAATATACAAGTATTTGGCTATAATTGCCTTGCTGTTCAATGAGAACCTTGAAAGACTTTGAAAAGGTAATTGCTTTGACTTCACAAAGAAGGTGAGCTTTAGGAAATTCTGGGTGTGCACGTTGGTGGGTTTGCCACAGGGAATAACTAGGTTTGTCAGCTGTGGACGTGCATGCTGTGAAGGGGCCAGACCAGTGCTTTCCAGCTGCAAGGACAAAATGGAAAAAAGGCTGTCCGAGCCAAAAAAACAAGTTTGAAGCCTTTCCTCCTTTCTATCTTCCCTCCTCAAAACCCTGAAGAGTATTAAATGTCTGCCGAGGTCTATTCTATCCCCAGTTGCTCAGAGAGCCAGAACCTTTGTTGTGCTTCTCATCATCACTATCAGGGACAGGGTGGTCCTCCCCATATCCCTTGTGAAGCTACTTCCAGTGAAGGGAAAAGAGAGGAGCCCTCTTTTCCCCTCACTGGAAGCATCATGTGTAGAGTTGCACATGTCCAAAACCACGTTGTACTATTATGAAATCAAGCTGTGATTGGAGATTGCTCGTTCTGCTGGCTCTGGGACATGAGAAGTGGCCTCACCCCGGCTTTTTATAGAGAGCAAACGGCGAGCTGCAAAGGTGGATTTCTGTCTACCTGGAAACCAACACTTAAAAAGCTTGAGATTCTTTGGACAGAGGTCATAGGATCAAATCTTTACAATGACAGTTTTAGGTCACAGCTAGAGAGAGATGAGAAATCACAGAGGAGAAGGCAAGAAGTGGCTGGGGTTGGGCAGTGTGAGGCTGGCACTGTGGGACAGCTCCTGTGGATGATGGTCTTAATTTTGGCCTCAAATGAAGCTGTTGGTCTCTACCGAAGATACAGAAGATGTGCCCAAAATGCTGCTCCTAGTCTCCTTTTCCCCTCCCTCAATCCTGTCTGAAAGTATCACTTTTGCAGGCATGAGACGCTGTTAAATTAGGAGTGTTGTCAGAGGCCACTGTAAGTAACCATAATAATCTGTAAGGCAATATGCAGCTCTGATGTGCAAATGGGATTTAGGGAAGCCTCACTAACGGGATAACACAGACAGTGCTTAAGCTGAGTTTCAAACTGAACATAATGTTTCATTTGACAAATGTCTGAGTTTGAATTTTTTTAAGCCTTCAGGGCTTTAAGAAGAGAATGTCAGTCTCTTGCAGAATAAATCCTTAATATTTTGGGTTTTCATTTAGGAAGAGGAAAAATCTCTAAGTAGAGAAGAAGCCAAAAGGAGTATCTGATTTCATTGCTTTCACCATATGCCACTACGTATCTTTTATTTTCTCTCAGAAGCCAGGGATATATCTTCTCTACATGTTTACATGTCTGTATGTCACCATGCTGATTTGTGCAGTAGAAATACCAGCCTTACTTTTGATCTAATACATTTAACACACCCAGACTTTAACAGTAGGCTAATAAAACCAAGATCTGATAGTTACAGTGTGAGGTCAGGATAGCACGCAACATCTGCTGGGAATATAGTGCAGCCGCTGCTCTGCACCAAGACAGTCACACTAGTGCCACACCACACTGAACCGAGGGTCTTGCAGCAAAGCTGGGGACAAGCAGGCTTGGAAACAGGCATGGAATTTTGACTACAGGAAATCCTTCCCCCTTATGGCTGATTAATGCCTTCCAGAAATGGAACCAAATCTGACAGGCCTGTCTCTCTTGCCTTCATGTTCACCCACCAGTCAGCTCAGAGAAGCAGAGTCTGTGCTGTCTCCATCCATTGAGGCTTTCAAGTCCCAGCTGGGAAGCCCTGAGCAACCTGGCCTGACCTCAAAGCTGGTCTGGCTTTGAGCAAGGTTTGGTCTAAAGAGTCCACCGGTGACCCTTCCAAACAGAACTGTTCTGTGATCCCATGATCCTGGCCCAGAGATGCCCTTCTTAACTTCTTGAAGGGCTCAATTCAGCTCCGTACCAGCAACAGCTACTAGGCTTTGCACTTCAGGCATTTTCTACCTCAGTATCAGAAACTAGACAAAAACCAGACATTTTTCCCTCCCCTCACTTTCCCAGGCAGGGAGTACTGATCTCTCCATCCTAGAATGGAGACTGAGGCACACTCAGATGTCATAAGGTGGCTTTCATTGAGGAAGTAGCAAAAGTCAAAGTTAATGGATAATTGCAAGGCTCAGGATGATTCTGTCTAGTCTCATTAGTATTGTGGATGGCCCTCGCCCTATCTTACTTGAACAGAGATCCTTGTTCAAAAGGATACTTTCAGATTGAGACCACAAATCGTGGTGCACACCGCACTTGATTTCATAACCACTACTCACCTCAGCAAACTTCCTGCTGCCCTAGGCAAGCAAAGTTTTAAAATGTTTCTTTCCATTTTCTGGCCCTTTTCTGATCCTCAAATAGTATCTATCTTCCTGTGCATGATGCTGTATAGGTTGTCTGAGAGCCTCAGTCTTTCAATCCATGTGGCACCACCTGCCAATGAAGTAGAGGATGATGGCTCGGAAGCTCTGGCTCTTTTCCCAGTGTTGCCATTGCCTGGCTTTGTGTGAGCTCACTTAGAACAGTCCTCCTCTCTGCTTCCCTCTATAAAAGATGGAAACAAGTAGCAACCCCACAATGACATGAAGATCTCACGCCTTTAGCTGGAAAAGCGCAAGAGAAAAGGAAAGCACTCTATTATAACAGCCCCATCTCCTTATCTCCTCTGAGAGGACCAATCCAGGATTGCTAAACTTCCTGCCTTTCCTGCATCCCCTGCAGCACTCTGACTATGTTCTGTTGGACTTTTTCTACTTCAATTGGCTCCTTTCTGTAGCAGTCAGAGCTGCACACCTACTCCAAAAGCAGCCGCCTCAAGACAGGTGCTGCACCTTGCTAACCTTTACTTTTTTTCACCAGGCCTTCTTTCAGAAACTTTGGCAAATACTTAGTGTTTAACTGCCCAAGTCTTCTGGCCTTTCTACTTCTGGGCATCCAGAAGGTGGTTGGGCACTGGAACAGGCTCACAGCACCAGCCTGACAGAGTACAAGAAGTGTTTGGACGATGCTCTCAGGCACAGAGTGGAATTCTTGGGGATGGTTTTGTGCAGGGCTGGAAACGGGACTCGATTCTCCTGTGGGTCTTTTTATAACTCAGCATATTCTGTGATTCTGTGTGAAATACCTAGTGAAGCCCCAGAGCAGATGGGGCTGTGCTACAGGCGACACTCTCGGAAGTGCTTGTGCTGCCAGCACTGCCCCTTCGAGCTCACCTACCAACACTTCATTTCTGAAGGGAAGATGGAACAAAGACTTCCACGACCATGTAGTTAACATAAAAGAAGCATTTCAGGAGCCATAGGAGCCATGTTTTCAGTTGTTTCCTTGGGATCTAAGAACCTGTTCATTTAGCTCTTTGTTAAATGGGCCTTGAGTTCTCTTGGGAAATTTGCCTGTGGTCTCTTCCCAGACTTCGCAGTAGAATTGTCTGAAATGCCTTTACGTGTGAGTGACATTTACATGTGAGCCCGACACCCTGGGTTCAGTTAAAAGAGATAAACAGGCATTTACAGGAAACAATTCATCTTCTCCTGTGGTAGATACCTAAAATAGCCCACAGCAATCACAAAATGATTGCTTCCCTCCACAAACTATAAATTTATTTTGGAAAAGCAGCCCAGCCCTTGACTTGTCATGGAGGATTTGGTTGCCTGGTGATGTTTTAGCTGCTCCACCTTATTTCAGATATTTACACAGGCAGGCAGGTATATACATATATGTACAGGAGCCTGCAGGAGACAAATGCCCTTCCAGCATGGCTCCTGAACACCAGGGAAAGGATTTTCTGTCCTGTTACCAATGCAATGAGGGTCACTACTTTTGGAGTACTGGATTAATTTCCCTCCATTGCACCCCCTCATTTATAGCCTAAATCTGATATAAATGGTCCGTGCTGGAATAGCTGAAATGCAAGAATGTGGCCCACAGTGCTACACAACAAAGCAATGATTAAAAAAATAATCATTTACTTTATCGAAAAGAAAAATTGACTTTATTATAGAGAAAATAAATCATATGGGCTTCATAGCATCATGGCAACTGCCAGAGCAATGTGTAGGGGTACCATTCTTTTTCTGCAGATAACCACCCCAACCAGGAAAGGTGTGCAAGATGTCACGTTACAACTGTTACATCATCAGGAAAAAATCTCAATGGCTGATAGTTGCCTGAGGGAGATGTCAGTCTTCCCAGCTTCTGTGCTAGAAGAAGCTCGTACAGGAATTAACTCTTTCCTAGGTGATGAGCACCACTAGATTTTACCAGTACTAGTTCCACCTTGTTTGCCTAAAATGAACTGTTGTTCTCTTACTTTCCATTTTTGTCTTTCACTCAATTCATAAACAGTGTGACTTTGCAGTGACAGTGGTCTATCACATCTGCTGTGTGACTGAGGACTTTTTTTCTTCCACCTCACTATCATATTTCTGTTGGACCACCCCACCACCATTTCCCACAGAAGACAACAAATGCTGCTTGCTGAACACAGCCCAGGTGGCCTCCCTGTTGTCTGCAGAGCAGCTCATTGTCCATCATGAGGAAATACTCCCTGCACATCAACAGAATGACCCATCTTGTGGTGATATACCCAAGGCAACATGACCATAAATCATATTTCCTTGAAACACATCCTGGTAAATGCAATGATGAAATAGGTTTTTACCAACTCAGAGATCATGCACTCTGCCTCATTACTGCTGATGTTAAGGGGCCACTGCTGTGGGAATCAATTCCCTCTGCAGCCCCCATGCCTGGGGAGGGCAGACCCTTCCCAGTGACAAATCCCCTCCTTGTCCAGAGGAGATGGAAGTGATAATGCCTTTCCCCAAGTTTCCACAGACTTCAGGCAATGTCCAGTTCCATAAAAATGTCATTCCTACATAAAGAAAACAATGGATATTTCCTTTATCTCCTTGATGTTTTGTCATAGGGATGCTCTTCTCAGTCCTCAGCAGGTGGCATGCAGGCTGCTCTTCACATTGGACTGCTGCGGTTTGTGCCTGGACACTGGAGTCCAAACAGTCCCTCCTATTAATACAGGCTCTGTCCTGTTAAATGTTCACCCTTGTGCCCCAGGCAGGGAACAGAGCAGGAGGAGGTGTCCTGTATGACAGAAGTGCCTTTAATCTCCTCTCTCCCACTTGTATTTCTCCTTGGTTGTTTTGCATCCCTCTTTTTCTCTCAGCCAGGTAGGACACAAATTTCTAAGTACCACCCTTCATTTTACTACTTTTTTTCCTGATGCAGAATTTTGCTGTTACATCTCTTAGTCTCTCCAGACTATCCAAGCTATTTCATGGGCAATATAGTCTACCTCCCCATTTACATACACTATTGAGTTTCTTTTTAAGTTATATTAAACTGTGGTCTATATCCAGAAACCCATCAGTTTCCAGTTACCCACCTTAGCACTGGCACGTTTTTCGCTCTTGTTTACACTGAAAGGCCTAGAAAACTTCTGCTTACTTCCTCTAGAGTCTTCCTCTCTTTTGTCCTCTTAATCACATCCCTTCCTCTACACAAGTTCTTGAAGAAACCTCCCCTATCACCTTGATTTTTGCTTTTTGTACATTCACATACAAATTCTCTTCTCAGCCTCCTCTCAAGTTCTAAGTTGACATCTCCTTCCAAGCTGTGCTGTGCTGCAGCCACTGAGCAGAGTCTGAAGGTGCTGATTTCCCTTCCATGATCTTGGGCCAGAGATCACTTTCCTTTCCCTTTCCCTTTCCTTTCCCTTTCCTTTCCCTTTCCTTTCCCTTTCCTTTCCCTTTCCTTTCCCTTTCCTTTCCCTTTCCTTTCCCTTTCCTTTCC
>VXBU01009047.1:388433-407423 GCA_013400315.1 Bombycilla garrulus
TCCCTCTCCCTCTCCCTCTCCCTCTCCAATTATATCATTTTATTCTCTTTAATGCTGTGCATGCTTCAAACAAGTGGCTTACTTTCCTCCAAAGCCCTGCCCCAGCACAAAGTACATACTGTGCTGCCCCTGAATGTCTCAATTCAAGAAGATTTGAGCTCCCATTGTTTGCAGTTCACAGAGTTCACCTGCATTTTATTCTGCTCATCTATTAAAGAAAACAAAGTGGAGATGAGGGAGAAGGAGAAGTACGGCTGTGAAAGCAGCAGTTGATCAGAGAGCCCTCATGTTCCTGGTATCAGTTGTGGGCCAATCAATCAGTCTCAAACAGCTCACTGGAGAATAACTGCCCAACTTACCCAAATTTATTTTCTTTAATAACAGAATCCTCCTGTGACCCTGTGGTTATTGCTGACACAAAGTGAGGCCTGCTTGAGCTTGAAATCTGCCCCCTTGCTCCCTGCTGCGTGCAGAGCAATGGAGCCATCGTCTCCTTGTTTTCTGCAGACAGCAGCTTTAAATCACTGACAGCCACTTCTGTTTGTGAGGCCTGGGAGAAACTTTTCTGCACAGGTCAGTCACTTGTGACTTGTGTGTGTTCACCCATGTGTGCTCAGGCTCGGCGAAATAAAGATCAAGATGCCTGGGGATGTCTGCTTGATGTTTGAGTTGCTTGGCTCTGCAAGGACTGTGAACACTGTCCAGGTGATGGAGGGAATGGATGATCACACAGGCACTCAGCTGCAAAGAAAAAATTGTGGTAAAATCTCTGAGCTCACAGTCTGGCCAAGTGGCATTGCTAGCCAGGAAACTGGTGTGCTCCAAGCAGACAGACATTGAGATTACACAAAGGGAAATGGAAACTTTGGGATTACAGGCCAGATCTGCATCGTGGGTAGA
This sequence comes from Bombycilla garrulus, assembly GCA_013400315.1. Lineage (NCBI taxonomy): Eukaryota > Metazoa > Chordata > Aves > Passeriformes > Bombycillidae > Bombycilla > Bombycilla garrulus. The sequence continues at coordinate 389,334 of VXBU01009047.1, forward strand.
GTCTCAGGACATGATATCCTATAGAATGCAATTTTTTTAGACAGTGATCCTGCTTTGGGGGTGTTCAAAATCCTTGTGAGAAACAGGGAAGAATGTTTTTTGGAATTCTGAGAGAGGAACTCTGCTCAGCCCTCCAGGTTCAACAATAGGGAAGGTTTTTAGAAAGTAAATTAAAGTTCTTTAAAGGGTAAATGAAAGTTTCTTAGAGATTATATAAAACCCACATTAGTCTTTGTGTTTAAAACTAAAAACTTATCAAAAGAAACCAGCCTTTTTCAAAGAAAAGCTGTATTTTTTTCTAAAGCTCAAGGACTAGTTACAAGAGGAAATTTCTTCACTGTGCTTGTACTGAAGAGCAGATTCTTGGAAAGGAAAATCCACTTCAAAACCGTAGGAATGGCCCCACAGGGCAAAGTTTCAATCCAAACCCAAAGCCCTGCACGGTCCAACAGAGGACGTGCATTCCCTTGGAGGGAAGGACAGGGCGAACCCTTGCCCTGCCAAGGCTAGGCAGACCAGGAGTGAGGAGACAGAGAGGAAAAGCTGGAGTATAGGGAAGGGAGGTGCCTGGGGGTGCTGGGTAAGCTGTAGTGAAGGAGCATCTGTGGTCTACAGGTATTTCAGGTATTTCCAGGTGAGGCAATGCCCTCCTGTTCTTCTGGCCTGTGTGGTCAGGGTGTGTGCAGCACACCCTGGGGATTCCTGGACCACTTGGTGCTGCAGGGACTGGGTATTATACCTGGAGCAGCATCCGGAGCAGGGAGCTTAGAACTGGTGGGTGTCCTCTAGCAGATGTAACCCAGGGATCCAGGCAATTTGGGCTTGGCACATGCTGCTGATAGCCTCTTCTGAGCAGGATGGAGTAGGATGGGGGTCTTTTTGCAGTACACGTGAGCAAGCAGGACTGCAGGCATCTCATTCACCTGGAGGGGCTGCTGCTGCTCACCCAGCACACTGTGAGCAGAGACCCATGGGTCTGTCCATGGGGTTACCCTATCAGTCTGTCACATATGGAACAATTCATGGACTTCAAGCTAAAAGTTGGCACAGGCTGTGGACAAATGTGTTTTTTTCCAGCCATTATCATGTTTGTGCTTGGATGCAAGCCAAAAGGCATAAACCTTCCTGAGGATATTAATTGTCCTCTGATTGCCTGTCCCTCAAAATGGAGGTGGGGGGGGCTGTGCTGTTTGACTTTTCATAGGTTTGCTTAGTCCCCTAATCTTACACGAATATTATCTGGCATGAATTCTGGAAGTCAGAATGGCAAAAGTATAATTAATTCCCTGTGTGAAGTGAAAATAGCCAATTTTCCACAGCGTCAGCTTGAATATCAACAAGTAATGGAAATAATATGCAAAAGAAGCAGACAAAATTTGCGCGCGCGCGCACACACACACACACATACAAGCAGATACATGGATTTTTTTATGGGGCAGCAGTGCTTTATATGCTAGTGGACAGAAATGTCAAAACACACCTGAAGAGCTCTTCATTCCTGGTATGTATTCAGCTGAAAGAAGTGAATAATCTTTAAGACAGCCTCCTTTTCTGATCAGTACAAGGAATTTATAGAAAATGTATGCTCATAAAATTTTCTTTCCTTGACACTATCTTTCTGCAGGCAGGTGCCTTGCACATAATCTCAACATAAAGAAGCAATGAGTTTTCTCTAACCAGGGGCAGGAATTTAAAAGTAAAACACTTTAGAAGCCCAAGTCCACCCCTTTCACTGCCTAAGGCTTTCCCTCCCTATAGCAGACTCTGTCCTTATGTGCTGTTTTCCTTCCCACCTCATTTTCCTTCCCACTCCCACCTTGCTGGTCAAGAGCTGGGCCTCTGGATCATTACAAACTTATTTGCACAATCTGTACCCGAATTAAACTCTGACAATCCTAACAGAGGCCTTTATTCCTCTTTGGTGCCTCAAAACACATAATGGTCACCACAGTCTGTCTGGCCTGGAGACTTGCTAGATAATGGGAATATCTTGAAGCCTGTTAAAACAATCCCTAAGGGTTAATCTTGACCCTCCAACCACTGGTTGCTCTGCATGGCTGATGACTTGATTTGAAGAAGATCCAAGGAAAACCTGAGCTGCTGGATTGGCAGGGAAGCCACGCTGCATAGCTTCTCATAAGGTGTTGAAAAACACCTCTCAAGTCTCATCCATTGTTTTGCTACAGGTGAATTGCAAAGCAAAGAAGAAAAGCAAGATATGCTCAGACAGTGTCACATACAACTTATTAGCTGGGCCCTGGTGAATATCTGGAACAGATGTTGTAGATATGTGTACCACCTCTCTGTAACTCTCTTGACACTTCCTGTTATATTCTTGGACAGTGGGAAAATGAAGTATCACCACCCATGTCACAAAAGTTAGCATGTTCAAACATTAACTGAAATGTCTTTTTTTTTTTTTCCCCACTGTACTTAGAATAATGACTGTGTATTGCAGGTGTAGGGAATACGTTGGAAAATGTGAATTTTTAGGTGCAACCACCCCACTATTTATTACAGTGACAGTTTTGGTGTTCACAATGTCACTTTCTGCGTCACTGCAAATCAACAATTCCAAATTAAAAGATCTAAAAAAGAGGCTGTGTCCTCACTAACCATTTTTCTTTCCTTTACCTGTATATAGCGTTATTAGTGAGAATAACATCAGGAGAAATCCATCTTCTTCTTTCATCCATTTCTACTTTACACTTCACTCACCCCAGAGCTTTGTCACCATCGCAGGGACTACTACATATCTCTCCTTCCCAAAGAGGTCTTAGCAATAGGCCATGATAGCTCTTTGTGTATGTAAAACATAGCAGAAATATTAAACCAAAGATCAAAGGCAGTTCTGTTCCTCAGATATTTTCCCTGACCCTTTAAACTGGCTGGGTGCAGAATGAATAATAAGGACCAGACTCTGCCATCAATTACGCCAAGTTAAATCCAGAGCAGGCTGCTGTAAATCAAGTTATTTTAGAGTTGCACAATGTAACCAGGAGCAGATCTGGGACCTGAGTCTGCAGGCCAAAGCACCAGGAAGGCACTGCAAAGAGAAAACCCCACTTCTCTCCCTCTTCGTTTCACCTAAACTCTCCTTCTCTTCACGTAAGCATCCCCATCTGCTTGTTTAGAAAAGTACACAAAGCTAAGGCTTTCCTAAGCTAGCCAGAAAGAGCATTCCCACCCCTAAGCACTGCCAAACGGATCACAGACAAATCAGGTCTTTATTTGTGTCAAAATGCAGCCCAAAAGGACTGAACAAATCTGCGAACATCTAATTTTTATTAGCAGCTATAAAAAGGTGGAGGCGTGAATTGCCTGGGTGCAAAGCTTGCTGGAGGAGAAGTAAAACCCAAAGATTTTAAGTGTTGAGTAAAAAGTGTCTGGAAACACATTTATTCAATAAATTCTGTCTCTTGTTTTTCTCTTCAAATTACATGAATCTTCTCCTCCTCAAACAAGCCTAATGCTTTAATCCTGCTAAATATTTGCAAATTGGCACCACATCGGATCAAGACAATAGAGGGGGAAAAGCAAAGTGATGCAAGTCATGATATACTTCTTATTACAGAGATGGCATTTCACAAGATTAAAGAGGATTTTTTAGGCAATGGAGACAAATCCAGCACCAGCTTTATTGAGTAAACGTTGCAGATGCTTCATCAGTTAACATGTGGTAGTGCAAACAAAGCAGATTATCTCCTTTTCCAAATGAGCACCATCAATGTTGCAATTCCATTCATTACACGTTTTCCCACTCAAGTGCTCACTTTTGAGAGGTGACATGTCTCAGCTGTGGAGACCTGCACGAGGCAGTGGAAAAGTCTATGAAGGAGAAGTTCCAGCCTGGTCACAGCATCTGGGGAAATTATCAATCTGGAGTACTGCTCTTGGGAATAAAACCACCATCCAGAGTAGGAAAAGAGAAATGGGGAAAAAAAGAGCAATGCCAAACCCTTCCGTTATGGGGATTTTATGGACAATATGTCCTGAGAACCTCCGCTTTGGTCAGCCCAGGGAGATAAAGCTGTATGTAAACACCAGAATGTGCTATATTTTTGCCACCTCCATTCTTAATCATCAGAAACAGAAGTTCCTGGGTGAGAAATAAAAAATGTTAGGGGAAAATGAATAGGAACATGTGCAGCAGCTGCTGTCCTTCAGTGGAAACACGCCTCTGATGCCGATAGGTTGGGCTCTATTGGCAAATGGGGTGTTGTGTTAAACCAGGACCCCAGGATTTAGCACTTCCTGGCCTCAAACACCTTTTTATCCCGTTCATTACAGAAATGACAGTCAGGACTATGAAGTGCCCCAGCAGTCCTAGGGCATAGTTTGGTTGCAGCCCAGACCCTGCCTAGTGCCCCTTCAATTTCTTCCATTGTTCTGCTCTCTCCTCTGTGGTGTTCTGCATCCAAAGCATAGGTCAACATTTCAAGCTTCATAAATGTTAAAACCTCAGCTGTATAGAAAAGTGACACAAAGGACCTATAAGAAAGCTGCTGGGACATGTGGATTCACTTTGAACTGTGGCAGATCGATGAGGATCTGGGACTGCTTCCTGGTCAGTTAGTCCTGGCTCACTCCACAAAACTTTACCAGCAAATGCAGCCTCCAGTCAGAACCAGCTGGTCTCAATTAGAATGGATTTGTGGCACTTTAAAGGGGTTTAGTGACTGCTTTAGCTGACCCTTCAGATGAAGAACTCCAAAAACCTGGCCTGAATCCCTGACAATAATGGTGCTTATCAAGGCATCCTTCCATCATCAGGCTTGCCAACTGCATCCTGTCAGTTGTTTCTAATCAGTATTTTGATGTTTTTGCTCCCAAAAGCATTGAATGTAACAGTTGCTTCTCGGGATTCACAGAGGTAAACTGCCTGATCACATCCACAGGCTGCTGTCTGCATCCTGAAAGTAAGCTCCCAATGCAAAAAGGGGAAGTTTCACCTCTTTTAAAAATCAGGTTAGAGACCCACTTGCTTATTTTGCATTTTCCTGCTAAAGGCAGCAGCTATAATAATATCATTCTCCATTGTTTCCTGACCTAGAGCAACAGCATATCAAGTGTCCCCATTGCCTGAAGTCAAGCAACAGCAGCTTGAAAATCTGGGATCACAATCTCCCAGAAAATTAGGAATGTTTTGAAATTATTAGGCCAAATCTGCTCTCTGGGTTGCCATCATAAATGTCGTATTTGCACAAGTGGCAAATTTATGGTGGGGACATTCTCAATGTAATTTTTACATTGTAATGAGTATCCATTCTAATTGGGCAAATGATACATCCTGCACAAAATATTTGTCCAATGAGTCAAAATAAGTTTAAGTTATACTTTGAAGAAGGATATGAAGACCTCTTTCTCAAAGAACTTCAGCAGGAGAACATTATTTCTTACTGCTCTACCTCCCACCTCAAGCACCATAAAAAATTGGTGGCCTTTTAACTGGAGATTAATACAATCAGACTTGGAATAATGATAAAGATACTTGATTTCCACAGGGTCAGTGATCAGCAAAACTATTGAACAATGCCTGGTGAGCTACCCACCAAAGTGGCGAAGACCTGTGTCACACCTGAAAAACCTGCCCAAAGGTACTAGAGCCTTATAGCACTGTGGTGCAGTAGGAAGTTTTCACTATCTGTGTCCCCCTGATGGGAGGGATGATGCAGAAAGCAGTCATTTTACATTCATATTTGCTAAAATCATAGATCTATTAAAGTTCTGGATCAGAAGCACCTCTGGGCAGTTTCTGCTTTCTGGTAGCACTCTCAAAACACACTATTTCCCCTATGTTCACACAGAGGGTAGATGCTACAATAAGAGTAACGTAATGGAGCCACATGGACAATATGGTCTGTCGGGAAAGTGCCAGTCTGTCTTCTCTGAAGGGAAATGCTTCTGGAAAGCTGCTGCTGTTCTATGGGACAAAGGCATTTTTGGGGATAAGGGAGGTCTCAGGGACAGGATGGCTGGATTTCCAGAAAATATTGGATAAGGTTCAACACCAAAACTTGTTGAAACATCACCAGTAAAATACTGGGCAGTACGTGGAAGAGCACTGAAGAACAAAATATGGGATTATAGATTTTGCCTGCAAGTCTGTTCTCTGCCCTTCAGGAGTAGGATGGTGGGGCTAGGGTACACCCAAAGGGACAGCAGACAAAATGATTGAGAGGGTGGAGAAACTCTTCTATGAAGAGATGTTATATAAGATGGTGCTCTTGAGCTGAGGAGGAAAAAAGCAAACACAATCGTGGTTTACAAAACAGAGAAGGCAGTTGGTCGAGTTGCTGTGACATTTTCCTGGTCATCTGGCCACCTATCTATCTATAAACTGCTCTTCACCACCTCCTACAGTGCTGGAGCTAGAGAGGATGTGATGGAATGAACAGGAGCTCTGATTAAAACAAATAAAAGCAAATACATTTTTACATAATACCTATCTACACCCAGAGGTGTGGGACCTCTGGGACTGGCTGTCCTGGGCAACCACATGAGCAACAACAGGAAAAGGCAAATCCATAAGTAACAGCTCCATGCAGATACTGAAAGGATGAGGGAGCGATGTACCCGTGAATGCCTGGCTTGAGTCAGATGCTAGAAAATGGATTGATTTAAACTTTGGAACCCCAAGGCTTGGCATTACTTTGCATTTTCTGTTTAAATCCCTGCATATCTTCTCAGGTGTCAGCAGCCCAAGTTTTGGCCTCCTTCTGGGTTACCCAGCCTAGATAAACATACGTGCTGTTAAAGCTGTTTCCAGGAACACCTTCCTCTCCCTGCAATCTCTTATCTCCCAGAGGAGATTGTCAGAGGGTACTTCAAAGCCCTTTGAAAATGGCCAGGGCTCTGCCTGTAGCCCAGCAGATACAGGCACCCTCACCCTGAGAAGTCAACAGCCACCCCTGCATTCAGAGCAGCCTTATCACTGCCACAACAGCGAGCAGCAGGAGAGACTTTACCCCTCACTATCACAACCCAATCTTCTGCAGTCTTTGCTGGGCAACACGCTGCCTGTCAGCTGCCCAGATTCACCCAGGTGGGTTGTAGAAGATTACGTGAAAACAAGCAGAAAATAAAAGGAGTGGTTTTGCTCAGCCCTGAGGAGCAGGGAAGCCTGAAGCCTGCTGAGCTTGTAATTAAAATGTGGAAAGGCCATGACAGAGCTCAGAAGATGGAAGAATGGATACAGGCAGCAGAAAAATGCTGAGCACCAGGCTTCAGGCAACATGCCGTTTTGAATTAAAAATAAATAAGAAAATGGCCTAGGGGAATGCAGGGGAAGGGCAGCTGCAGAAAGAGAGGGTGATAGAGCAGGGGCTATTGTCCAAGCACTGTCCTAAGATAAATCTTGTTCAGCGTTTGTCTACTGAAAGACTATGAAGTATAGTCAGGCAGAGGAAAATGGTACAGCTGTTTTATGGTGTTAATATCCCTCCTGAACCACAGAAGACCAAGTGCCCACCAGGGCAAACGGCAGGATACCATGCATGCAGTTCTCGCTGCATCAGCAACTTAAAAATGGAAACACCAAATATAAAAGTCACATTTTCACTTGGAGCTTGTTTTCGGCTACTGTTAACAAGCATCTCAGGGGCTGGCATCGCTGGAACAGGCTGCCCAGGGAAGTGGTGGAGTTACCATCCCTGGAGGTATGTAAAAGGCATGCAGATGTGGCACTTAGGGACATGGTTTAGTGGTGGATGTAGCAGAGCTGGGCTAATGGTTAGACTTGATCTTAAAGGTCTTTTCCAATCTAAGTGATTCTATGGCCAGGCACACAAGCCAGGTGGCCACAGAGGGCCCAGGGCACACACAGGGCCAGGGATGTTCCACCATGATAGGAAAAGTAGCAGCTGTCTGGACAAGGACCATGCTTTATCCCATGTCATATTTATCCCATCTATATTAACCCAAATCGGCCACTGCTGCTAAAATTATCCTCCCAGAGAGAAGGGCTTTAGAAAAATGCTTGGAGTTAACTGAATGAATTGTGGACCACGGGTGAGAAACATCAGACAGGTACATGGGAGATTCTTCCCAGGGGACCACAGAGACCAGCAAAAGTCTGAGCAGCAGGAGAGGATCAATATTTCTCCCTCCCAGTGAAGCTGGGGGGAAAGTGCCACAGAGAGGCAATGTTGTTATAAGTGTACCTGCAGTGCCAGAAGCTAAACAGGGATCCCTACCTGAGTCTTTTTCAGGCTACATAAAGTTTTACAGGTCTGCAACTCTGTTGACCTGGGTGAAATGATTCCTCCTTTGCCTGCAAATAATACCAGGATCCGACTGAAATGCACAGACCTAGGGAACAAGGGATGCCTGGGAACACTCTTCAGCACTAAAGTCTGAATCAGTGCCTAACACAACACAGGTCTCCTTCAGCCAGGAGAGCTCCTCAGTACAGTACCTTGCAGATCAGCAGGGCTGCTCCTCATGCTTCCTTCTCTAGACACATTTCCCTTGCTGAATAAAAAGGTGCTCCAAGCTGCACATCACTGATCTATTCATCCTGTTAAAACTGTGGAGGAATAAATTGGCAGTGTTGAAGAATATTCTTCCTCAGATGGTAAAATTCATTGGATTACAAAACTGCTTGTTCCCCAGGTTATACATAGAGGACTGTACTAACTGGGTAATGAACAAGCCTCAACCATTATATCTTCTGCTGGCTGCCAGCAATGTGGGAAGCTAAGGCTTCAGAAGGTCTTATTGGATCTTGGGGCCCTGCTGTTGGCCTGAAACCCATCCTGTTCTTTCAAAGACATTAAATAGACTGGGACAGTCAGGCCGATTGATGCCAGAAGTCCACCTCATCCCACATCCTGTCTCTAGTCAGCACAGATGCTTAAGGACAGAATGTAAGAACCAAGCAAATGCTGAGTGATTTTTCCCTATTGTGTACAATGATTTTTCCTCCCAGCTTCCAGCTATCCACAGCTTTGAGACTTCCTAAAGAAAAGGCTGTATTTTAATACCTAACAGCCCTCCTTGGGGCTGTTCATTTCCTCGTGCATTACTCTAATTGTGCTTTTAATCTGCTTATGACTAAAGTAGGTAAAAGTAGTGTCTATCACTCCCCATTGCCCTGGAGTCCCTTTGCCAGTTCTCCTGAGGTTTATAATGTCTCACTCTTTCCCAAGCAGTTGTTTTTCCTCTCTCCTCACCTTGCTGCATGCCAGGGCAACACCAAAGGCAGAAGTTGAGATCTCTTCTGTACAAATCTCTGAGCACATGAATTACTAGAGCCCAGAAAGGTTGCTCAATTGTAGGGGCACTCACATGCTTCAGCAAGGTTCAGTGTTTAAGCATAATACATAGGACAACATTAAGTCAGCTCCAAGTGGTCATACAAAAACCCCATCTCCTGCAGCAGTGCCCCCCGCTTTGTGGTCAGTAACTGGTGTCTAGAAAGAAAATCAAAAGCAAAGTAAGTGTGGTGAAGTGTCCTTACAGACACCTTGTAAGACTGTCACATTTGTCAACGTCTCAGCTCTAGTTAACCTTCAATCATACCCTAGAATTATCTCCAATCCACTAACCACCAGGGGGAAATGGTAAAAGTGACTTTTTTCTCCAATAACAACAACAACAACAACAACAACAAAATCTCGCATTTTTCCTAGCAGTTTAATTTCATATGAAAGAAAACAAAATTCTCTCTTGGGAACTTCCATCCATCACAAACCATCAGCTATTTCAACATTTCTGGTAAACCTTATGTACAGTGGACTTACTTCAGTATGCCCTTATCAGCCTCAGCTGCCAGCCCGTCCAGTATCTGAAGCCGGGCATCTGAGGGAGCCTTTTGATCACAGCAGCACATCCAGGCACAAAGTTACAGTGGGGTAAAGGATGACCTGAACTGCTTTAGCCTTGTCCAGATGCTAGGATGCACAAGACAGAAGCCCGCCTCAGCAGAAAAGCAATGTCCCACACATAGCAGAGGGATTTTTGTGCCAGGATTTGGCAACAGAAGGTTCTGGACTCTAAGCTAGGACAGCCCCTTTTCCTGCAAACTCAGCATACAAAGGTGGGGTGACTGGGTCTCCAGCCAGCACACCCCAACTCCACTCCCTACAGCACAGAAACCCCATGGAAGCAATTCTCCAAAGGCAGCAGCAAGGGCAGTGGTGACTCAACACCAGGTATCACCAGACAGGAGCCCGCTGCCAAGCTGGGCTCTCAGGCAGGGTCACTGTGCTGCAGGCACAACCAGGTGGAACCAGCCTCCCAGCAGTTCCTGGCCTGGTACTTGACAGAGAAAAAGAAGCCAAGCCTTTGTTCCAGTGAGGAACCGACCATGAGAAAGGGGATTGACCTCCTTCCTCTACTTTGTGCAGGTTGTGTGCATTCCCACGGTTGAAAATGTCTTGGCCTTATAACCCAAGAGAAAGGTGGCATGGGAGGGCAAGCTGGTATGCCAGCCCCAGCATGCCTGCTCCTCTCAGCTCCCAGAAAAACAGGCACAACTGGGACAGTTTACCAACCATGGTAAACTGGAGAGCAAAGCTCCTTCTCTGGAGCAGTTTTGGAGCAGGACACTGGATCCATGGCAATGCCGAGAGGCCTAGATGCTGTTCCCCACTCGGCTAACACAATGGCACCAAAGGGTAGCAGGCTTCTGTGCCACAGCCATCTAGCTCCTGGGCACCAACAGCCTCAAAGCTCACTTGCCTTGGCCCTGGCATGAGGGACAGGACCCAGAAAGGAGTGGCAAGACCTATGGTGCCAAAAGGGAACAGGCTCTGCTCTTCCTCTGGCTCCCCCAGGACACTTGTGGCACAACATGCAGCAGGCAAAACACCCCAGGTGTGCTGTGCTCCCTGCCGCTCGCCCCACTTTCAGGGCCAGGCACAGTGAGCCTGTCTATGCCTCACAGGGCCACAGCAAGATGCTGCTGCATTGGCAGGGAGACAGAACGGCATTTTACACTTCCCACCCAGCCCAGCACCCTGGGGATGGGGCAGTGCAGGGAAAAGGCTGTATTTTCTGGGCAGAGGCCTTTTGCTCGGGCACTGGGTATTGACACAGTGCATGAATCAAGGGACTGCCCTCCAGTCTCCTCACGTAGGCAGCAAAGGCAGACACATACACAGGTCAGAATTTATTTCCAAATACCTCATTTATATCATTCTCACATGAAATATTTCTTTTGGAATATAGCCTACACTTAGAAAACAGAAGAGTTTTTTTATAAGGCACATCAGATTATAGACTACATAGAGACATCTCCCCCTCATTTATGCTCGTAAAATACTGGTAATTTAAAAAGTAAGATTTCTAAAACCTAGACCCTGTGTAGCCCCATGTAGAGCAGTATCCATAGAGTTATTAGACCTCAGTTTACACACATCTAGTAAAGGGCTATAACAAGTTGTATATAAATCGTATCTTCAGAAATAGTCACAGCTGGCTACATTCAAAAGTAATGCTACTCCAGTCTATGAAACAGGCTGCTTATAAAGTATAACCTACTGCTTCCAGTTCAGCATGATACCAAGCAGTATGATCTTGCAGAGGAAATTTTATTTTTGTAAATGGAAGCTGCTCAGATTCTCCTCAAACCCACATTTTTGAGCGACTGAGACTGTTTTTTACAGACAAGCAAAGCATCCAGGAGAAATTTAGCTTTGTTTTTCTCCAAGATGTCGGCATGACTGCATATCTGAAATCCTGTCAAAGCATTTGAGTAAGAAATATAAAGGCTCAGATGTTAACTTCAGGACCAGTAAACATTAAACCATTACCAACCAAATGCAACCAGCTTCTGTGCTACGGAAACTGTTTTTCCAGGCTCTTCCAGTGCAGAAGCCAACATATTTTTATTGAATTAGGCCCTAGGTAAAGATTTCCATCCCATTTTTAAGTTTTCAGTGATGTAACATTACCCATTCTGCACTCATTGCTCAGTAGAGAAGGAAAAAATACTGTCTGTGGAGCCTATGCCAATAGCCCAGAATCCATTTACATAGTGTCATTTTCCTTAATAGGCCAGGAGGTAAACTGTGGTCAGCTTCATCAACTCAAACAGTCTCCGCAGTTCTTTATATCAGACATTGATTCATTTCTGATGAAAAAAGGTTCTGGCCCTCTGTCACTACAGTTTAGTTTAAGAATAAGGAAAAGGTCACTTCAAGGCTAGGGCCAAAGGGGGAAAAAGAAATATAATTTGATCTTGAACTATCTAGAGGAGGGAAAAAAAGTAATTGTGGCCATAAAAAGGCAGACAGACAACACAAACCAAATGTCCTTTGCAGAACAGGTTTAAATACTGGTCCTTGCAGAGAGCCACATTATCATTCAGGTCTCTTGAACTCACTAGAACTGCAATTAGGCTTAGAGTTCAGTAGGAACCAGATTCAGCAAGAAAACATGTCACATTCAGCTCTATGTTGATCCCTCAGTTACACTTCAGGCACATTTCAATTAATCTTTTGGACTGATCTGGGAAAAAAAAATTATCACTTACATTTTGGGGATGGCCTCAGACAATTTCACAACTATGAGCTTGGACAAGATTCAACCACAAGTGACTGTTGCCTTTGGAAGGGAAACATTAACTTGGTTGGAAACAGCATTGTGAAGGGGATGCAGCAGCCTCAGTTTCTAGAGTCCAGTTTGTTATAAATCTCAATCTGCCTGATTTGTTATTTGTTTAGCAGCCTTAAAAGGTAAAGTGGGGCATCCTTAAACTCTTGGCTGTAGACTTAAAACCAGATGCAGTTTATATGGTGCTGCACAGGTATTTGTTACATCACTTAGAAAAAAAAAATTAAAAACCCCCAACACAACAGTATTTACATTCCTTTGAGCTGAAACAGAGGAACTGTCGTCATGTCTACAAAACACAGAGGAAATCGCCACTTCTCGAGGTAGCGAGTTAAAGCTTGGTCATGTTCTCAGGCTTCCACTCGGCTTCCGGGGAAAGGCAGGGGAAGGAGGACAGAAAGGACTTTCTCAAAGTCAGGAGGTAACAAGTGAGATGTCAGCTCCATAAGGGATAAGGTTCCCTCACGACAAGCTGAAGGTATATTCATGACCTTTTTAACCATGGCATTCGCGTATAGATTACACCTCCTGCATACCCTTTTAAAAGTGATCCCTAAGAGCATTGGCTTGGGAAGACACAAAGAGAGCAGGAGTGGGGTTTTAAAGCTACAAATGTCAGTTAGGAGGCACAGTGTTATTTTTCCCTTTGATCGTCCATGTACCAAAGCTCTACTTTTCCACCGTTGCTTGTGCGTTCCTCCTGCAAAGCCCTGGCAGCGAAGGCCTCTGTTGTGCTACTCCCCATCACATACACCTTACAACAGAAGAAGCTGGATCCTTTGGACAAATCCTTCTACGCTCACAGACGCATGGTGCTTTTTTTTCCTTAACGAGAAGTTCTGGTCACAAAGCCAGGTGCCAGACCTGATATATAGCAATTATTTAACTAAGAATCCTTCCGCAACCCTTGAAAGGGCAACCAAGTTATCCGGTAGCAACATATACACATACGTACAGATCTACACTATACACTCAAGACGACACAAATTGAGATTTCAGCTAATATAGCCTCTGTTGATTTCCTCAGAGCAGTACTCAGGTCCTTGCAACCCCTATACAAAACAGCAGTATTTTTTCCACCAGGATTTGGAGAGGTTTTTCATCTTGTCTGGAGTCCTACATTTGGATTTCTTTGGTTGCTGCTGGGTATCCGAGTACTGAATACCAGCCACGATGGCTGCATCAAAGACCTCCTTGAGGTTTTTCTGAGTCAAAGCGGAGCACTCAATGTAGGACGCAGCTTTTATTTCCTCAGCACAGAGCTTTGCAGCCTCTTCCGAGACTGGCTTTTCTTTGCACTTGTCCAGCTCGATGAGGACTTTGACATCCTCCCGGAGGTCTGACTGTGTCCCAACCAGGATAATGGGCGCCTTGGGGCAGTGGCAGCGAATTTCAGGAACCCACTTCTCACTCACGTTCTGGAAGGACGAAGGGCTCACCACACTGAAGCACAGCAAGAAGATGTCCGTGTTGGTGTAGCACAGAGGCCTGAGCTTGTCGAATTCATCCTGCACACAACAAAACTGTGTTAGCACTCCACAGAAAGAGCAGCTCTAGTCTGCCCTGAGCCTTGGTGAAGGTGAGTTTCACCTGCCACTGCCATCTTGACAGGAACCCCAAAATGAGCACCCACACCACTCAGCAAGGTGCGACACAAGCAGAAGCCACCTGTACCCAGCCTGAGGTCTTGTGGCTGCCAGTCAGTGGGCACCTGGCCACCATTGGGCACACAGGACAAAGGTGGTGGCTTCCCTGCGTACCTGAGATTTTCCAACTAATGCTGCAGGTTATTTCAAGTGTTTAAATATTTCCTTTGCTCTTTGTACACAGGCCCTCTGCCCTACTTCAGCAAGAAGCAAAGCTGCGGGAAGCAGGTTATGGCACACAAAGCCACAAACTGAAGAGGGAGAGAGCACTTTCTCCAGGCCCACCTCTTCTAGGGTGAGTCAGCGAGCAGCTCTGAGGAGGAGTACCTCAAGGCTGTTCTGCTGACAGACCCAGGCAAGGGCAAAGCAGATATGCAGCAGCATGTGTACCTTTCTGGGTACCTTTCCTGGAGTACGTTTTTCAACTGCTAACTACTTAGCAACATCCTACAGGATATGGGAATAATTTCCCTGCCACTGTGCCCAGCGATTTAAATCTGATGGGCGCAATAATGACTTAGAATGTGCAGGCTTAACATGCCAATGGCATAGAGTAAGAGCTTTACCTTTCCCTCCCACCCATGCCACATCAAACAAACTGCACATGGGCCTCCCAGCACTACCCTTCTGGGTTGGTTTTTTTTTTTTCCTTTTAGTGCAAACTCCAGCAAAGCAAGGCCCATTTTCAGCTTCAGGAGGCAGCCACAAGAAAGTCAAACATCTCATGGTAACAAAGGTGTGCTGATCCTCAGGGAAAAATGCAGCTAAAAGCAAGGGTTACTCCAGGCAGGCTGCTTTTATGCTGACAGCAGAATAAAACCAGGGTAACACTAGCAGCCTGAACAGGTAGGATTTGCCTCAGCAGCAGTGACATTTTAATTAAAATGGACCATGTTCTCAAATGCTTGGAATTGAAAATGCACAGAAACATAAAGTTGAATATATCTCCCAGTTTACTGATGAATTGCGAGTTGCATGTTAATTTTTGAGATGTGAAATTTTGCTTTAAAGCCTCTGGAGGCCCAGGATATGCAGTTTAAAGCCTCAGAAAACTTGTTCTGCTCAAATGAATTTTTTGCAGCAGTATCTCTGAGAGAGACAGACATTTATAAAACACCAGTCAAGAAAGTAAGATTCATTAGCTCTCTTGATTCTCAGATTAAGCCTCAGAGGAAACCAGGCTCTCACCACTCAGTTCAAGAAAAACCTCACAATCACTGAGAGATACTGCTCTGAACAACAGGGGTGTTTGCAGAAAGGCACCTTGCCGTGTAATTGCCTCTCCTTGCTACATGAGAAACCTCAAAAGGGCTCAACTCAATGGGTTTGCAAGGAAACCCCAGATCTGAAGGGTTTTTACTAAGATGAAATAGTTCCCTTTATATTCAAAGCAGACTCCTGCCATTTCAATGGTAGGTACATGGCCTGCAGGGACTCTACACCTCTTTGGGCTATGATGCTGAAACAGAATTTCCCACTGCTTGGAGTGCTTTTTTTAGCTCCAGATTTCAGCAGCCATCTTCCAGCAGCAGTTTTATCAAAGTATCCAGCCAGGAATCTTTTACTCAGGACAATTTCTGTCAGTTTAGATAACCCCTTCACTTTAAAGGCAGCAACTTTACCCATTCCAGCTGCACTTGGGCAGCCATTGCAAACACCTTAACCATTAAGAGCAGGGAAGGCAAGGGGTGACTTGTTCATCACTCCTGCAGCTTGCAGCTGCATTTCCACAGGCACTGCATGTCCACAGGCTGTCACCTGATGGCAATTTCACCTGCCATGCTCTGTATATGAACATGCACAGCCAAGACTATTGCAGTACCACCCCAACTCTTCAGTAGGACACAAAATCATGGGACAGTTCTGCTGTTTGACTTCATATCACTACCTGCAGAAGGCTGTTTGTAGGGCATACTGCTGTCTACTACTGCACAGGCCTTAAAACTCTGTTGTTAAGTAGGGCACCCAGTTATTACTCATCTAAATAGGTTTGTATGTTAAGACCACTGAGATTTTTCGGTGTGGTTTTGGTGAAGGATAGACCTAGATCCACAAAGCTGCACAGGACCCTAACTCCCACTGCCCTCAAATGCAGTGAAGTAGCAAAATATTTTTGGCTACTTTTGGTTATCCAGCTTTGACCCCTGGCAAGCAGTGTTGCATATTGCTCAGGGTGGCACAAACCTGGGTCTTCCAGAAAATCTGAGGCAGTAAGACACGGGCTCTTTTAATGTATCAGGCAAAGTAGGAGATGAGAGGCATCAGTCACCCTCATCTCTTCAGGGTGTAAACTACAGCAAACTTCAGCTTTGTGGCAGCAGCAGCAGCACTTTCTAAACGGGTGGCAATGGCAAACATGAAGCCTCCATGGACAACACACAATAGCACCTTTTTCTCCCTCCAGCTTCTGTCCCTTCAAAAACACAGTCTCTATCTCTGGACACCTTCAGCTGTGGTGGCTTTGCATGCGTACATGCCAAACAACCTAATTCTTAAACCAGCAGTTATTTAGCAAAAATAAAGACAGTGACAACCCCCAAAGAGAAAACCAGGTGGCCGTTGAATCCCCAATATGTTCAGCCTTTCTAGTCAGGCTAAACAGAGCTGCAGCTTGAGCCAGCAGAGCAGCAGCCTGTGCCCAGCCCCTATATGGAGGCACAGTACATCCCCCACCCTTCAATAGACAGGCAAAGCAGTGAGTTAAGCAGCAGCGAAAATGACAGCAGATAATAACATGATCAAACACTGGGAATACGTTCAAATCCATGAAGTCATTTGCAGGACTACTTTGCGCAACAGCAACAACTTCTCCCCTCCCGCTGTCACTTAAATCAAGTAAGTGGCTCCACTGACCTGACCAGCTGTGTCACAGAGCTGAAGTCTCACCGGCTTGCCATCGACAGACACAACAGCTTTTGGAGAGAAAAGAGGCAGGGGGGAAAACTATGTTGAATTCAACTTTACATGTTTTCCGTTAAAGAAAAAAAAAAAAAAAAAAGGAAGATTTACCATCCCTCAGTTCTTATAGCCTTTTCTTCTTTTATTTTAGATTTAACAACTTAGCAGAGCTGGAAGGGGGTCCGTCGCTAACACATGGGCGCACACAAGCCCTTCAGGGCTTTCCGATTCATTTTACTACAAGAAATGAGTTATGCAGTGATGGCACAAGTCCTCCGCAGGCAGCGCGGTGAGCGAGCCCGGCGGTCTGGGATATTCTTCTGCTACACAGCTTTAGCTTTATTTCCTCGTACACACTCAGCACGCCCGAGACACGAAAAGCGGCCGCTAAACCGCAGAGAAACCCCTGGGCTTCCCCCTCTGTAAGGGCGAGACAAGGCGAGTATTTAAACTTGCCCTTTGGGCGCTTCCGACGTCCCCAGGAGCGCTAAGCTTTCCACCAGAGGGTTCCAAATTAAAGCCCGGCTCTGGCAGCGCGGCGCGGCATGACACCCGCTGCCAGACCGGCTCCGTTACACCGGAGACCGGCCGGTACTGCTGGCTGCGATGGCAGCCTGACAAGCTCGGTTCTGCTTCCTAGAGTCCTGCTCCCCATAAATACATAATGAAATCACCGAACCTGGACACCGCGCCTCCTCCGCGCAGCCCAGCCACGGCCCCGGGAGCGGCGCGGGCGGGACGCGCCGCTCCCCAGGATAGCAGAACCCTCTCCCGTCGCCCCGGTGCCCGCGGCCACCCCGGTGACTTACCGGAGAAGTTGTCGAAAGCGGTGGGGATGTACTCGGTGGGGTATCCGTTCGTGGTGTAGCTCACCACCAGGCTGGTCTTCCCTACCGCGCCGTCCCCCACCAAAACGCACTTGATGCTGCGCCGCGGCTCGGACCCCGCTCCGGCCCCGGCTCCGGCCACGGCCCCGGATCCCGCCGCC
>VXBU01009047.1:407841-430974 GCA_013400315.1 Bombycilla garrulus
GGCGGGGCCGCCCGGCCCGGCGGGGCTCGGGGCCGCCGCTGCCCGCGGAGCCGCCGTGAGGGCACCGCCGGCCTCGCTGTGGGGCAGAGCGTCGGGCTTAGCGGAGCCGGAGAGCCCTGAAGNAAACTGTGCCGTGTGCCGTGGGAAGGGGGGCTCATCATTTTAGCACCTTTGAAATAAGGCCGAGGAAGGGTTTGCAGTAGAATGCTGAAAATGAAAGGCTGGTGAATAGCCTGGCTCTGTTCTCAATTGGGAACGTTATTAACGCATTTCTTGTGGGAACCTTAAAAGTACCGTACAAATATGAACTGCACCATCTGGAGGATCTGAAATGCCTCATTTGACAGGCAGCAAGTGCATAGATCTGAACTTACCCAAATTAATGCTGATAAGTCTATGGCAGGGTTGAGATTTCAATTCTCCATTTTCAGCATCACTGAGTTGCCAGTGAGTCCTGAAGTGCTGTTTCCCCATTTCCCTCAGTGAAGTGGAAACCCATGTGAGGCAGCACATGCTATAGCTGCCCATCACGCCCCATCTGTGTTGCCCATGGTCACTGGAGCTGACATCTTTCTGATCCTTTAAAACCTGGACTGGTGTGGTCTAACCACCAAAGGCTCATGTCTCATGGAAAAAAGCACTCTGTACAGCTGATCTTTTCCCAAGTGCCCCGGCCTCTTCCTCGGGAAGAGTCACTATGGCTCTCCATAGGGCAATGGCTCTTTTGCACGTAGGCATTTTGGACATTCCGAAGCAGAGCGAAAGCCTCCTCTCTGGCTGAAAGCAGCTGCAAAAACCCTAGGTTGGATAAACTGTGCGTACAAGTGAAGTTGTAGGAAAGAAACATCCCCTGGAGCCCCATGCCAGCTCAGCTGCGAATACTGCTCCCCTGCTCCCACTCTCTTCAGGAAGCACAGCCAGGCAGGGATGGAGCACAGCAACCAACAGAGCATAGAAGCTCAATGTGACCCTCATGCTCAAGACCCATAGGAGCCATTAACCTTCCTGTGGGACATCCTGGTCCTGCAGAATTACCTTCCCTTAAATGAACCAAGATGGTGCTGTCACATATGTCATTAGCCGCAGAGAGAGCCATCACAGGGCACCCAGCTACAACCAAAAAACACTTTCCCATTTGGTGCTTCCATATATTTATCCCTCTGTGATGAAGCCTGTGAGAGATCACCCAGACAGATGAGCTCTGCCAGGGTAGAAGGACTGGAGTGGGAGCCTGCCTGCATTCCCTGCTTATACTAAAGTAACAGAAATGGCTTAATTTGTGCCTTTGGTTATTTTGGTAAAAGTCCTCATGGGAAAGCTGAAGTTAGAACAAAGCATTCTATTTTAATGTGGTGTAATTATAGCCTGTCTACCTAGAAAAGCTGAATTGCTTTAACAATACTACCGCAGCTAATTCCCTAGAGTGTGGATGCAGATGTGCCAGGATAATGCTAATTTGGCTTATTCTTGTTGGGAAAGGGAAAAACATTATGTGTGCATTGCAGGCTCATTTTGCAGACAGATGCAGTTTGAAAGGGTGTTGCCTCCAAGGCAGCTAGTTGCCTCACTCGTTCTTGGGTTTGCTGCCTCCATAGCAGAGCCTTACAGCAAGCGTGCTCCACGGCCACCTGGCTGCAAAATCACAGCGTTTAATTCAGTATTAGGTGCCTCCAGCCCAGCAGGTGTTCCACTGAAAGGTCTGAGATTACTGTGTGGCTGCTGTGCTGTAATGGTAAGGGAGCTCAGAGCTATCCGTAGTGTGGTAACATCTTGAATGGTGATGCTTTTCAACAGTATAAGCTCAGTATTAGAGTTATGCAGGTGACAAATCACATCCCCGATCAGTCAGGTACTCCAGTACCAAAAATTGCCATAGGCCCCCTTTTCCTTAAAGTGGGACAAAAGGAAAATGGATTAATTGCACAGAGATTTGTGCCCCTTCTTCCAAACTGTAAACAAGTCATTTTTCAGTGAAACTCTGAGGGTAGTCAGGATCTGGATAAAACAAGGAATGTCTTCAGTCATTTCTGGTGAAGTGCATGGGGTGTGGAGATGGGATACTGTTACTTCTGGTGCATTTCCTCCCTACTGCTCTGTGCAGCGGGCAGAGCCACATTTGCAGCCCAGTATCTCATTTTTATTCTGCGTGGTTCCCAGTGTATGCCTAGCTGCATCTCTGCAGAAGACATTGCTGGCAAGAGGCATGCACATTGGGAAGAGGTACAGCTTTTCAGGATCTAGTTCCCTCAGAGTTTATTCTTCAGGCTCTGAGCAGCACCCAAGAAACTTGTATCCTGCACACATGAGCTTTGACGGAAAGGCCCATTGTGCCTGAGCTGTCAAGAGGAGTCTCCATCTCCATGCCAAGATTTGTGTTACCCTTCTGCCAGAGCCCAGCAGCTGGTAGTTTTCCATCTCCTGAAATCCAGAGCAACTTTCCACCTCAGGGAACAAGAAATTGGAGAAAAGTCAATAGACCAAACTAGCTTCATACCACATTTATGCAAGGAAAGAAATAAAAGGAGCACTATAATTATATTTTAACAACCTTTTACTCTCAGCAGGATCCCATAAATCAGGTAACTTGTTAGTACTGCGGAATGGCATGTGATGCTGGAAGTCAGCATACAGTAAGTGTGCTGATAGTAAATACAGTAAAGACTGTAAGCTGGTTGGTTCTGGCCATCCTAGGCAGTGTGTCCTGACACGATGAAGTCATGACAGCAGATGAATTTCTGTCCATTTTGTCCGTTTTGGCAAAGAGAAGGTGAGCAGATGTACTGCAATCTCTGACACCACACCAGAATGTGGCCCAACTGAGGGCACAAGGAGGTGCAAGCCACATCACCCCTTACCAGCAATGGCAAATGGCAATTTCGTGTCCTGGATCAATGCCATGATGAGGACTCATTAAAGACAAAAGATGCACAACCACAAGGAAAACTCCTGTAGGTGGGAGATGAGAGGGCAGGCAATATGCGCTGGGTGGCAACCCATTTGAGCAGCACTGAAAGATGATGTGAGAAATCTCCTCATGCGATGCTGCAAGCAAAAAATGCCACATGCACATTTTTAAACACCTTCAGCACACAAGTACAGCTGATGCATTGAGCTAAGTAGGCTGCAGTGGGATAGCTATAAGAGTCTGCATTGTTTCTGTGCTCAGGGAGGGAGGCGTGAGTAGATTCAGAGCTGCATGGTTGCCCTATACTGTAATGTACCCTGCTCAGTACAGTAGCCTTTTGTGTAAGAGGATGAGCTAACCGGTTGTTTTGCAGAGGAGGGGCCTGTTTGCACTACAGCAGCAAGTCAGAGCAGCTCCCGGACAGCCGTGGTGGCAGTGGGCTGAGGGGGCATTGATGGAGGGATGCTGTAACAGATAGCCCCCGTTTCCGAGCTTTTGGCCTCAATCCTATCACATGTACACATCTTGCAGGTTTGAACCCAATTGTTTTCAGAGCTCTAAGCTGGGGGATAAACAGGCTTAACTCCACATAGGTCAACAGGGTAGCAGTTGTCTGTCTCAGGGCTGAATTTGACACATTATCAGCCAGTTCACAGTAAAGCGCTTGCTCTATCCTATATGCTTGTGTTAGTCAAATATTATTCTTTGAGAAAAATGCCAGAGAGAGAGGAAATTATTTTATCAGGACATGAAGTAGGTCATTGTTATACCCTGGCTTATAATTTTCCCTATGATACAAAAAATATGAATTGGATGCTGGCCTTGAAGAATGAAAGCTTTCTTTTTTGCTTTTATTGCAGAAACTCGAAAAACTTGACAGGGAGAGAGGTGAGGGAGTGAGGCAGCATGCTCTGAACATTAAGTGATGGACTGTTGCTTGTTCAGGGGAAGGGTATGGCCTGCTCTGCAGGACTGTCACCAAGATATTGATGTTTGTCAAGAAGAGCAGCCCCAAGATCTGGAAAAACATCCGTCTGTGATGCCTCCATCCATTTTTCAAAGAGTTGGATCCCAGTAACTTAACTGAGCCAATCACTGACAGGCGAATTGGTGAGAAAAGACAGGGGAAGAATGGGAAGGGAGGGAGAGAGCAAGGAAAGGACAGCAACCCGGGAAAGAAAAGGCAGCTTTTATAAAGGACTGCTCTGACCTGCTCTGACTCTAGAGAAGTGCCTTTGAGGCTATTCTATGAGAACTGTGAGGGGAAAGGGCTAGAGAAGTACAAAATACCGCTACTTACTTATTTGATTTGTAGTTAAAAAAAATATATATATTTGCCAGAGGTTTTTTTAGTAACATTCATGCCCTACATATGGATTTCAGCGAAGTTTTCACTACCTGGGGAATGGTGTCAGTAAGTAGCACACATTATTAACACAATGAAGTCTCACTACCCTGCCAGCTAAGTTCTGATTGAATTTAGGACAGAGTACCAAAATCTCACAGACAAAACCCGTTGTTGAGATAAACCTGGAAAAAAACCCCACAAAATCAAAACAAAGCACAATTGCTTCAAGGCTCACAAATTCCTAATTAATTTGGAAAACAAATTAACCCTAGCCTCCTATCTAGAGTCCCTCTGCAGGAGGACCACGGTGGGAGGTGAGCCCTTTATCTCACTTTCAAAATCCTTTTCAGCTGATCTGGGATCACAGATGCTGAAAAGCACTGCATGTCCTGATTTTGTGTGACAGTCACCAATTTGCCAGCTTGTTGTGTAAGCCCCTCACTGCATTAGAGCTGCCCCACACCTCTCTGGGTGCACCAGAGCTGGGAGCTCTTCCCAGGGCTCTCTCCCTGCTGGCTCAGAGCAGGGATCAAGCAGTGGACCCAGCAGGTCACCTGAGCACTGCTGGGGACACACTGGATAAGACCTAGGTGGTGGCAGATAAATGTCTAGGTAAGAAAAATAATGGAGATACCAGCTTTGCCAAACATCTGAATGATGGAAGTGCCCCTGCCCAGGAGTATATTGCATTTCACTGCCCTTCTGCTCACTGGGATTTATAACTATTCTTCTGTTTGTGCCACAGGACCCCTTTTTACAGAGACAATCTGGAGAGGGAAGAAGTCCAAGAACTAACTTGGAGGAGAAGAAAACATGCTTGGATAATGGGCTGCCCCGTTCTCACACTGGTGGAACTGGTGGAAGTGATGGAGGAGAGAGCTGAGTGGAGAAACAACAGCTCAGTTTGGACACTGAGGAGCCAGAGCAGAGCTGGCTGCACTGGAAACAGGCATAGTATCTGCAGCACAGGTACTCTTTGCCAGACTGTCTGTCAGCCAACAGATTTATTAGTTTTCCTTAGCTGGTACAATCCCACTAGTTCCCCAGGTGGACTCCCAATACATCTGTCAAAATCCTTGTCTGCCATGCTTCTGTTCTTTAGGGGTTCTTAGCTGGGAAAACTTTCCTTTCTCTTATCCATTCACTTCCCTGTTGGAGCAGACTAGTTACTAGAGTAACTTTTCCACAGCCTTCCTGACAGCTGTAGCACTCCTGGGAAGAGCCAACCCTGCTGGCTGCCTCTGCTAGTTCCTGCTCCAGCCCTGCTCTCATCCCTGATGCCACCACTCTCTTCAATCCATGCTGGAACTGAGGTGACCTGCATTTATGGGCATCTTCATGTGACCACACAGGCCTTCCTCCATGGCCTTCATGCCCAAGCAGACTGCAGTCCAGCATCTTCCATGAACACTCCTACCCCAGTCTTCAATGAAGTAATCTGTATTCCTGAAGCCATCTATCTCACAGATATTTTCTGTACAGCAGATATTTTCTTTTTTGGACAGGCTAAAAAGCCTTTATCAGCTTTCTTTACAAGGTTATGTGAAGCATCTGTTTTGTTTCCACACTGGTTAAATATCCAAAGACTCCTTGAATCTTTTGGAGGCAGCCACTTCCTCTTGGTAGGAACCGTAGCAGTCCGTGTGCACCAAGATTCATCTGCCCACTCTGTGCACCCCACCTGCACTCCATACCCAAACCCCTCACTTTTCCGGAGTTTCAGGCCTCAGGGCTGCTTCAAAGGGGAGTTGAGATCCAGAGCAGCTTGGCAGACGTGGGGTTTCTTTCCCAAAATGCCCCCCCTTATGGCACAACAGATATTAGGGGTCTGGTCTCCCAGGCCTGCGGAGAAAGAGCTGGGAGGTGCCAGGGAGACTCCAGCTACGCAACAGGAGATGCAGAACTTGTCTCTGGACCAGGGAGTCTTCAGTGGCCAGGCCTAAAAATGCTGACACTTTTACATTGATAAAGTAAGTGCAGGGATATTTCTTTCCATTTCAGGTGCAGGACAGTGTGTGAGAATAAGGTCCCTGTTTGTAAATGGTTGTGACAGAGGATGATATGATGAGACCCGGCTGGAGAACTGGGAAGAGGCTGCTACAACCCAGGCTGATGGTGTAGAGCAGTTAGTGCAGAGGGAGGGAGTCAGCAGTGAGGCAAGAGAGAAGCTTTTGACATCTTAAACCCAAATGCAAACACTGTGAGAGGAACGGGAATGCAAGATGGTGATCAGTCCATGTGCCCCCTAGGCATAGAGAACCAGGACACTAAACAATCTTATAATGCTGAGTGATATGATACTTGTAAAATATGCTCAGATTGGGCTGAAATGGTCACCAGCCAGAGTGAACAGAGCTCAGTACATCAATATTCCCAAGAAAAATCCACCACCTCCCCACCAATGTGGATTGTCCCCAGAGGAACCTCTCACTGGGCCATTCACATCCTTGTATTAGGTGTCAAACCAGCTTCCTAATGGGACCCCTCACTTCTGTTAACAATGCTGGAACATGAAGAGGGCAGAGAGGTCTGTCTGCTCTGCATGTATGCTCCCATGCCTGCTTCTGCACTCTCCTACCCCTGAAAGCTTGGCCCAGCAAATACATCTATGCTGATCTGCCTTTGCAGACAGCTTGTCTCATGCATTTTTTAGTTGGTTACTCTGAAAGTCTGGAAAACAACAACTGCTATTGGTGTTATCTCTTTTGGAGCCAGCCACTTGCTCTTGGTATCAAACTTGGAAGAACCCTATAGCCACTTCTGAAAAGCCTTTTCCCTTTCCACATTTAAAGATATTTTCCAAAAGTGGTTGCTAGGATGTCCTTGGTGGGGATTGAAAGGCTTGGAACAAGCCAATGCAAGTGTTAGTTTTATTGAAAGTAAGCAGGATGTTCTTCCCTGATAGCTGCCTGACTTTGAGGACATGAATTGCAGGAAAACATCCACAGATCTAGGGCAGCTTAGCAGAGAAGGAAAGTCATGGCTTTTTCTGTGCTTCTTTTTTTTTCAAAGGCAGCAAACCAAAGAACAGGATTCACTGGGTGTGGAGCAAGCCCTGCCATCCAAATCATCACAATCCTGGCTCAGGTGGTTGTATGTGGAGGCTCCCAGGTGCCTCCTTGATCTCCAGCTTAGCTGTGCCAGCTGTGTCCATTGCACGTCCCTGCTGCTGGCAGCCACAGCTGAAGAGGAGCAGGCACTTCTCTGCACACCATGCTCCACCCCACTGGAAATCTGCTTTGGGAGAGAACTGTAAGCAGGTTTGGGATACTGGAAAGCAATTATACAGGCATTATTTTTCTCTTTTCAGGCACAGAGAATGAAAACTGATTCCCAAGTTTTCAGGACAGCACTTTTCAACCATAATTGGTATACATAACCAAACACAGAAGCCAGGCACAGTATAAGGTTTTCCCTTTCAAGCATCGCATCTTTTCATGGGATTCCCTCACTAGCATACAAGGCCGGGCCCAAGAAATTGCAATTCTAGTCCAATGGAGCCGGATTTTGAAACAAAGAGTTGCCAAAACAGTATTACCAGCATGGCTCTACGAGGCAAACCCTTCCAGAATGGTTTATTTTCACAAAGTAATGTTTTCACCAGTCTGGTTTAAAATAGTTTTTTGAACACAATGAAATTCCAAGGACTCCTTTGCTGGGTAACTTTGACAGACTAGTGTCCTTTCTTAGCTGGGGAGGAAGCAGACAGAATTCATGTCTCAAAACCCAAAACTGCACAGGAAAATTTCTGCTGAGTGCAAACTGAGCCTCAGTTTGTCAGTGTTTGAGAAGGTACTTTGTAGAAGTCTTGAAGTCCTCAGACTAAAGATGCAAATGAGGGCAAAGCATTACTGGTAGATAATGTGATCCTGGCTTCAAACCTGCTTCTCCTGACGCTCTAAAGCTCTCCATGTCTTTGAAATAGAGTGTTAGAGCAAGGATGAAAATGCTGAACCTCTCCCAGCTCTGGTAGTTGTGGAGAAATGACCTAGGGGCTCTGAGCACCAGCCTCTGATAGTGTAAATACAAACCATTGAAAAGCACCAGAGCTTTCCCACTGAAGTAAAGGCATCGGGAACAGGAGATTAATGGGTTGCCAGCTGTGTCGGTGTGATAAGCCAAGCAAGAACCCAGACGCTTTCAGTCGAAAATGGATTGAGACCTCAGCAGGGACACATGGCAAATCAGCCAGAAGCCACACACGGAAAACTGAGCAAGGCAGCACAGGCAAACATTCCTTATCTTTGCTTTGCGTCAATAGAAATGGCATTGTAAAAGAGGCAGCAAAGTATTTGCTGGAGAGGAGGAGGGAAAAGTCCTCAAGCTTTCTTGGCTGTACTCGGCTGTAGGTTTTAAAATGCTACTGTTTTCCTCGGAAACTTGTCATTGAAAACAAGCAACCAGCAAAAACCACCCAGCAAGTTCTTCCAGAAGGCTTATTTGCTTGTTTTGGTGGATTTAGCCAAGCTGTGCTGGCAGGAATCTGCCTGCCACTGCTGTTGTGCTCCAAAGGCGGTCGGGAAAGTACAACCTCTTAAACCAGTCCAAAGCACAGCTGTGATAATTACACTGTCTACTATGATTTGCCACAAAATAGGACTCAGGGGAGAGGCAGACCTCAGAAGTCTGGGATTTCTATAAGGTGATGTTGTCTGCAGCCATGTCCCTGTTTCCCACAGCTCCTGCTTTTACAGAAACACAGCCCAATTACCTTCATCGGCATTTTCTTTGCTTTCTGGTTTTCTTGTTTTCGTTAAGGCTAACTAACAGAAGAGTGGATGAGTCCCAGATTTCTTGTGTGGGTTTATTTTTTGGTTTTTTTTTTTTTTGGTGGTAGGGGTGGTACTTTTCATTTTGCAGAGTTTTCCTTTTGCTTTTAAGCAATTGTACGCAAGAAAATGATCTTTCCTACCAGAAGCAATACTGAGGAAGAGGAAGACTCAGCAAGGAGAATAACAATTAAGGTAATGCCATGAGCAGGTTTTGCCTCCTTCTCCTCCCTCAGTTTTGCAGCCCTATCCTGAGTGGGTAATGGGCCCTGACTGCAACTCTGCTGTCAGTGCCCTGGAGCAGGGAAAGGCACAAATATTCCCACCACACAGGTGTGCAGGTGTAAGTGGGAGGGGAGCTGGGAGAAAAAACAGGTTGGGATAAACACAGCTGAAACCTCACAACCTGTATCTGTATGGCCCCTCTATCCATCCCTGCCTTGTGGAGCCTCAGGCTGGCTACTGGCCGGAGCAAAGCTCATCACTGAGTTAGGGGCAGGGCTGGGCTCAGTGCAGCTGGGTGTCTTAGGGCAGGGCCACCCACTGCACACCGGTGGGGAGCTGCAAATCCCCACACCAGGTGCACAGAGCTCTGCAGGGACTTTAGCCTAGTGCCTGGGAGCTGGCTCTGGAAACCTGAAGGTGCTCTGTCAAAAGGTCCAGTTGTTCAGGTATCAAGGTAATGATATCACTCATAAAAATAATCTCATAATAGGATTGTTGATAAAACAGTGCATTTTTGTATACTGCCATAATTAATGAACACAGATTCTCTGTATTTGCAGTCCCTGACACAATAGTGATGGACATGATTCAAGAACAGAGACGGAAGACTCAGTAGCTGAGTGACTGATCATCTCCTTCTTAACACACACATGGGGAAAATGAATGGAAAATTGGAATGGAGAAAATGAAAAATCCAGGGTGCTGAACTGGGAAAACATTATGTTTTCTTCAGGAGAGGAACTTCAGGCAATGTGTCTGTAAAACACTGAGCAGCTTCCACTCTTCCTGACCCCACCAATTTCCTCTGCACAAACTATCCATATGGATTTGACGTGTGGCCTCTGAGAGGCCCTGAGGCCTCATGTGTCTCAGTAAGTCAAAACTTATGGGGTAGAGAAGCCATGTCCTGTCTAAGCTTCTGCAAGTCCCTCAGGGTCAAGTTAAGTGCAAGCCTGATCCTGTTCTGTGAACCAGGCTTGCCTGGTGCATGATTTAATCTGCCCAGCCTTGCCAGGCTGGGTTTCATCTCAGCTGCAGAGCTTAAAAGGAGGTGGCCCCTGTCTTGCCCCATGTGGTCCTGGGCAGCTCAGCATCCCCACCAAACCAGGGGCACATCTCCATGGCTGGCTCATCCTCACCAGCCTCAAGCCCTGGGGCTGGGGCAGGAGCTTAAGAAACAAGAGGGCTGTGGCTTGAAGGCTTCTCTGGAGCCATGTACCCCTTCTAGTGTTTCCATGAACCTGCTTGTTCCCTCAGATCCAGAGGCTTAACAGGACTTCCCTGCTCCACAGGGATGCTGGGGTGAGTTAATCCGTTAAAAGCTGTGCACTCCTGAGATACCAATAAAATAATAAAACAGGTATTCCCATTGGCATGCCCAGCCATCCCCAGGGAGGCAAACTCCTGTCCCCCAGAGCAGGAGAGCTGAGCCCAAACCACCTGCTGAGAATCACCCTGGCTCCTGGATCATGCCTGGGGGTTGGCTGCAGGAGTATTTGCTTGGTCTGGGACAAACTCCTGAAAGGACAATGCCAACCATTTAACTGTATGGGCAACTGCCTGGGCATGTGCCCTGCCTCCTCTTTATTAATTTATTAGTACCTTGCTGCTAGCCTACACTTGTACAGACAGAGAGCTTGTCATGAACAAGGGCAATAAAGTGCCTGTGAGGGGAAAGTTCAAAGCATTTTATTTGTTTTATAGGAAAAAGCTGTGTTCTCCTCTGCAGTTCAGTCTCTCTGGTCAATGGTTTGGCCAGTGCAGGTAGTGTGATTTTTTTGTGCAGTGCCTGGCAGTGGCAGTGCCCTTAGTGGCCATGCATCACTGCCACCCCAGCACATGCTGCTGCTCTTATGAACAGTACTGCAGCCAGGTTTAAGACAGGGACGTAATGCTCTGAGTCGTCAGCTTACCAAAGAGAACAAAGAAATTATTATAGGGCCAGGGAAAAAATAAGGGGAAAAAAAGCTGAAAGAAAACAAAGAGCCATTTACAAGAGACACAAATTAGCTGGGTCTCGAGTGTCCTTCCCCATCTGATAAAACAAAAATGTCCAGAGCAACAATAAACAAAAAAAAAACAAAAAAAAAAAAAAAAAAAAAAAAAAAAAAAAAAAAAAAAAGAGGGGTAGAATATCTCTGTTTAGCTCCAGGTACTGACTACCACACAGGGCTCTCTTTTTCTGTGGTTCCCATGCTTCGGGTTGTCTTGGGCCTTGGTTAATGTTAGCCCAGTGGCATGTGTGTGTGTGTGTGTGATGCAGTCCCCATGGGTTTGAAAGCTGCCTTTTGCAAAGGAAGGGTGGCCCTCTTGAAGGGCAGTAAAGGAGCAAAGTGGGCTCAGGGGATACAGGAATGTGCTTTGGCTGCTCCTAAGGAAATATAGGTAGGGGTAGGAATTAGCACTGGAGAAGCACTCAAAACTAGAGGCAAATCCAGCAGGTGTTAAGGATTGGGAAGACGGCGCTGATTAGAAGCAAAGCAACAGAAAAGGAAAGTCCTGCAAGTGCTGCTCCTGGGCTGCTCTGGGATACATTGGCTGTTGCTGGCTCACTGGCCAGCTCTGAGGTGAGGGAAGCATGGGCTGTCCCTGCAATAGGGCCTTATGAACAACGCGAAGCCGAACACTCTTCACTTTTGCCACAGTAAAGGGAAAGGAAATAATCTGTTCTCCACAGTATGTGAAGCAAGTAATGAGCTCAAACTGCAGCATGGAAAGCTCATACAGATGGCAGAACATACTTTTCAGAAGTGTGGGTGATTGCATATTGCAGTTGCCTCCAGGGTCTGAGGCATCTCCAGCAAGGTGAGACACCCAGGGCTGTCAGGAATGGTTAGGGACAGCTCATTTTGTTTCTAGGTAGCTGGGATGCAGCGGTGTTTCCTGACAATCACTCTTCCAACCTCACCTTTGTAAAACAATCCAAAGACTTGTCAAGGGCTGTGGTTCCATGGTGATTTTCACTGACAACAGAAAGGAAGCCAGACAAAGCCTAGGGTACATTTCAATGCTCTTGCTCCCTCACTGTAACGTTTGTTTGTGTGTGTGAAAGTAGAAGCACTTGTTCCATTCACTTTTCTCCGTTCACTTCACTGACCAGCTCCTCTTGTCCTGTGGATCACCTGTGTGTCCCTGAAGGGCAGCCTGAAAACCACAGGAGTAAATATCCTCATGGGAGCCCTTTTGGGTCCCTTCCTTGTGTGTGCCCAGCTGGCGAATGCCAGGCACTGCCCCAGGAAAGCTCTTGTCTCTGTGGCTGAGGCATGCATGGATGTTGGGCTCTGAGCAAAGCCCTGCCTGTCTCATGCTGCCGCCACTGCCTGCGAGAAGACATAACCAAGACCTGTCAGATGTACAGCTAGGTGCTGTTAAGTGCTGTCTGTCCTTATATTAGATCCATCAGAGAAAGATCACAGAAACAAGAGATGGCACGTGTTTCTTAGAGTCTTGTGTTTGAAATTAGAAGTTATTCTCAGCTATATTATATAATTTACCTGTATCATACCATCTCTCTACGGTCTCACTGGAAAAATCTCCTTTTGGTTTGCTGTGGTTCCTCTTTCCTTCCATGCTGGATTGACAGGCTCAGCTGGTACCCTCAAAATTGATGTAAATTCCTTTGACTTTGCTCAGCAGCTAGTGGCACCATGGGTTATTCAGTCAACATTTTTATTGTCATAGCATGAAGCGGAAGGGGAAAGCCCTATCTCGTGTTAGCAAATAATTAAAATTTCTCTTGTCAGTAAACTGAGGAAGCATGAATTGAAGGTGAAGAAATAAAACCATTTTTTTTTCCCAAAGCAGTGGGAACTGGATTCTGCAAACCCCCATGCAGCTTGCTTCCCTGTTAACCGAAGCGTGAATGTTCTTGCATTCAAGTCTCTCCCTGACTGGAGCTCTTCTGCATGGCTTGTCCTTCACAAGTTAAGTGACAATAATAAATTGTCCTACTTAAGCAAGAGACCTATTTTACCTCCTCACGACACTCATTAAAAAATGGCAATGCTAAATACACTTAAAGATCAAAGGCCTGGTATGCAAAACAGGTCCCGTGCAGCAAACTGATGGGCTTCTTAGGGTTGCGTCACTATGGTGCTACTGCCTTGACAAGTTAACATATCCCTTGTCAGCCTCTGTGGGAGCCTAGACAGAGAAGGAACCATCAAAAAATAACTGAATACTGTCTTTGACTACAGTCACTGAGTGGTTAATTTTTTTTTAAGCTTTAATCATCTTTGACTTCAGGTTTGGCTATTAACCCACCAACTGATCATTAACTCTACTGACTGAATGAGTGATTTCCAGAGGATCAGTCCAAAGAAGGATTGGTTTTTAGTTTGTGGTTTTTTGGGTTTTTTTTTCTGAAGGACTTAAATATCTCCTACCAGCAGACAGAAAACCTTTTGAATCCCTTGTAAGACTCTGGGGCTGAACAGGGAGGTATTGCAGGTTATCTGCATAGAAACACACTGCTCAGAGCTGATAAACTCACTGACACTATCCTACTTTCCAATTTAACTCAAGCCTTGCAAAGCAGCAGGAGTAACCTGACTGAATTGTTGAGGGTCACAGCTTGAGGTCCTTAATCAACATTCCCAGCTTAATCAATGGGAGTTTAGCAAGCCTAAAACACAAATAAGGATATTTCTGGTATTTACCCTGGTGCTTATCCTTTTCCTTCCAAAACAGCTGGTTAAGGATAAATGTAATGTTGATGCAGAAATGGTCAAATGTCAATTGGGCTTCTTTTTTTAGCCCTTTTGTCTTTAAAATGCCTACAGTTGAAATTTTCTAAAGGCAATTTTGCTTGCTAGAGAATCATCTGCTAATAAATGAGAGGAACAATTTTTTTTTTATTAATAAACTATCCTGACTCACTGTCCATATCCTAAGCCACGAGACCATCCTGCCTTCCTGACTTGAGATCCATAAGACCTAAGAAGCTGACTCTGACTCAGTAGAGTCAAAGAACTGCGATTGGACCATGTTTGCGATGTGTGTCTTTCTTCCAAACACAACACAGACAGAAATAAATTAGGAAAAAGCCTTTTGTACACTGGCCCTGATTTCTCTCTAGGAATCACTGGGGTTTTGATTGCTCCTTGTGGTAGGAGAATGAATTAAGCTCAGATTTATAAATAGCAGTCTAACCACCCCTGTGCTGACAGGCACAAATGTCAGGAAATATGTAGTTAGTTACAGCGGTGCTGCATCTTTGAACTTTAATTTTAAGTACCTCTGTCGTACCGGGGAAACAGAATAACACATCTGGAACTAAAAGGTTCCTGCTAGACTTTTCACACTAACTATTTCCAGCTTTCTTCTAGATAGGAGTTTTCAGCAAAATGTTGTCTAATTGAAAAATTCTGATTCCTTAGAACTATTGTTTTTCTTATGAGAACTACAAAAGAAAACATGCCAAATACATCTCTGAAATAAAAGTAATAAGGAAAAGATTATGAATATCAAAGCATCCCTTTTTCCATTGTTGATATTTAGAGTAATGTTTTCTTTATTCAAATGTCTTCTACAATTTAATTTTACTTTTAACTAGTAATAATAAAAAATTTTAAAGCACTGAAATTTAATATTACCATTGACTCAAACTGCATTTTTATTGTTTGCCTGCAAATATTTTCCACAGCTTTGTTTTCTATCCCAATTTGTGACTTGACTTTTTCCATTCAAGCACCTTCTCTTGGGTGAAAATAGTAACTAGATATGTTGTGCCTGAATAAAAAATAGGATGAAATTCCAGCTAAGACAGCCCACATGTGCCTCTGGAATATGTTTGCAGAGGAGCAGCACGCTTCTGCTATGACTTTGGATATAATAGCAAGGCTTTGCTGTAAGTCAGCCAGGTGATGAGTGCTCCACCAGATCGATCATGCTACCACCCTCCTGTACAGAGCTGCTAGCATGAGGTTCAGCTGGACCACAAAGTGGACAGGACTAGACAAAAACTGGGGGAGAATAACTTTTCTTCATACATTCATTGAATTTTTCAATTGCGGAAGGGCAATCATGTTGATTCACAGTAGGCAGGATGAATGTCCTAGTGTGACAAAAGCACCAGGTTTTCCTGTGTTCATTTGCAGTGCTAGAATCCTGCAGAAAAATCTGTTCCTGTGCATAGGGAGGGACTGTTCCTGGTGGAGGCAAAGCTCACAGTGAAGTAGCAGCTGTAGTACTGGCGCCAAGAAGTTGCAGAGGCAGCTGCTGCCTGCCTTTCCCATGTTGCATGCCTGCCTCCAGCCCTGCAGAGCGGTGGGACCAAGGGTGTATCAGTAGTGCTGCCTGCATCCAGCACACGTATAAAGCTGCTTCCTCAGGTTCAGGCTGTGGCAAGATCGTATTAGAAAGATTTATCCAGCTCCCAGGGATGAAATAGCAACTCTATCCATATAGTTCATAGCAGGTCCTCCGGCAAAAACCCCAGTATATAACTACAGCCACCTCCAGTCACAGTTGTCACTGCACCTGAAGGCAGAAGCCACAATAAAGCCTAGACCTAGGAGCAGCAGCTCTGCACCAGCTGCACTTTCTGTGTGCCCTGGGCTGGGATGCTGGGATGCTGGGATGCTGGGATGCTGGGATGCTGGGATGCTGGGATGCTGGGATGCTGGGATGCTGGGATGCTGGGATGCTGAGCTACTGGGGCTTAGCTGCTGGCTCCGGGGCTGCTGGCACATGGAGCTGTGCAGCACTGGGGCTGCTTTGCAGCTTGGGTGTTGTGCTGGATGATGGGCTGTGGGCACGGGTGGTAGGCACTGCAGGGCTCCAGGGCTGCTGGGATATGGGGATGCTGAAATTCGGGCATTNGTGCCCTGGGCTGGGATGCTGGGATGCTGGGATGCTGGGATGCTGGGATGCTGGGATGCTGGGATGCTGGGATGCTGGGGCTTAGTTGCTGGCTCCGGGGCTGCTGGCACATGGAGCTGCGCAGCACTGGGGCTGCTTTGCAGCTTGGGTGTTGTGCTGGATGATGGGCTGTGGACACGGGTGGTAGGCACTGCAGGGCTCCAGGGCTACTGGGATATGGGGATGCTGAAATTAGGGCATTTGGGAATTTGGGACTTGGTGCCAAGCTGCGGGTCTGCAGGGCTGCAGAAATGGATATTTGGATGCAGGTCTGCTAGTGTGCTTAGTTGTGGGAGTACCGGGACCCTGACCTGAGGAGGCATGAGGCTTCTAGGTGCTGGGCATAGGGAAATGTTGGGCTGGAGGGGCTGTGGGATCCAAGGCCGCAGGGCTGCTGAGTGGAGGGGCTGAAGGACTGCGGAGCGGCGTGCAGGGGCTCTGAGAGGCTGGGGAATTGACGGGTGGGGGAGATGAGGAGTTGCTGGGCTGGTCTGGGCTGGTCGCGGAACTGCGGCGATCACGGTATGTGGGGCTGCGGGCAGGGCTGCGGGGATCCCGGGATACGGGGCTGGGCGCGGCTTACGGCGATCCCGGGATGCGGCAGCGGCGGGCTCCCTCTGCTGGCCCCGCTGCCTTTGGCGCTCTGGAGCGGCCGCTTCCCTGCGCGCCCGTACCCTGCTTTAGCCGTAGCAGCAGCCTGAGTTCACAGAGATACTCACAATATCTCGGTGAGGTTTTCTCCCTTTGTGCCTAGAACTGGCAACAGGAGCCTGCATGCCCCCTGTGCGGTGTCCTGTGGTGCCATCAGGTTACTGATTTACTCCATCAGTCACAGCTTAGAGATCACAGCGTCGCACTCTGAGGCCAGTTTTCCAGTGGCTGGAGTCATTCACAGGACACCAAACCTTGGCATCGTCCTTGTTCGCAGCTTGCTGTGGCCATGTGTGTCACAGGACTCTGAGCAGGTATCGCACACGATGCCCTCAGCGTCCCCCTTGTCCAAACTGTACAGCAATCCCACTAAGCGCTACAATAAAATTCTGCTTATGGGCAGAGAGTCTAACTAACGAGTCTAACTCTCCTTCTCCCAGGGACAGCTGGGACACATACGCAAGCACTGCATGGTGGAGGTATTTTCATTTCCTTACTGGATACTTTTGCTCCCTACTCTAAAAAACCTCCAATATAAGGCATGTCCTGCTGCAGGTACAAATAAGCTGCCCTGCACTCATTTCTTCATCCTCTCTTGGGTGAACAAAATAATCGCTCACCTGGTCCACTACTCATCAAATGTAGGCAGTGCCAGCCCCTGGGACATGGCACACAGTACAGAGAGTTCCCAGAGCTGCCCTGCACCACTTGTGCAGTGTTAGTAGTGCTGCTAAACCTAAGGGAATGAGACGAGGCACAGCGTTTCTCAGCACTCACATGCTCCATGGACCACTGCGGGAGCTTCTTTTTGCAAGCATGCAAAACCTGATGCTTGAACTGCTCATGAACAGCAGGAGGAACACACACTGTTTTTTGCCCAATTTTTAATTTGCAGACCCCAATATTTTCCAACAGGGGTGCAGACCATCTGTCACAAATTTAAGGTGACTGGCAACAGGGCTGATTTTTTTAGTTCCCTTTCCCCTCAGGGCCTGCAGACAATAGGCTGCAAACTGCTGGCGTTGATAGATGAGNTTGATTTTTTTAGTTCTCTTTCCCCAGCAGATAACCCTCAGGGCTTGCAGACAATAGGCTGAAAACTGCTGGCGTTGATAGATGAGCTTCCTCCCCTTCCATACAGCTTGGAAAATTGCTTGCCTGTCTCTTATTTAAACAAATGAAACATTCTGACTCCAGACAATGCTAGAGGTAATAATGGAAAGAGGGACCAGTTTAGGATTTGAGTCTCTTACCTCCTGATTTTTTCTATCCCTCCCTGCTCTGTTCTAGCACCCCTTTCTTAGATTTTAATTTAACAAGAAAATTTAATAAAAAAACTCAGCATGTTAACCACGATATCTGGGTGAGGTGAGGAACAGAAAAATAATTTGAAAGGTATTGGTGTTTCAGGCTGTAACCTTGATGTAGGATTTGAGCTGGCAAGGTGGGGATTTACAGTCTTTTCTACACCAGCAACACAGAAAAAATCACGTTCTGCCTTTCCTATTCCTGACAGCCAAGCCTCAACTGATATTCTCTGCATCAGCGCCCAGGGATGGGAGTCTGTCACAGAAAGAGCCAAACACATATAGCTGCAGCACCAGCATGAATACAGATACACAGAGCAGGAACACATTTTGTGCTGCAGACCCCTGTAGGCATGCTTGGCTTGCAGCTCGCATACACAAGTGCCAAGATACCTGTGTGTGCTGCAGTACAGGCATGTTCAAATCCCTGCACTGCAAAATACTGCAGCTGTTTTAAGGATGGGGAAACATCTGGATAAAAAACAAGCCTTGTGTGTTTGGGCCTGGCTCATCTAAAACCCTTGTTTCTTCCAGAATATTGGAAGTAATGAAAGTGCCTGCAGTAAAATACCTGATAAGCCTCTCTTCCTCTATAGAGAGGGTAAATGCATGTCATTTTCCAATTAGCTCATGCTCTGAGCAATTACATTGATCAAATAATTGAATAAGTGACAGGAATGTGAATTCTGGAGACAGTTAATTTCATTCATCTGCCAGTTTATAGCCTGACTTGCATGAACACATAAACCAGGCTAACGTGTTATTTATAACTTTGAAAATGCAATTATAATAGTCAAACATGAAGAGTTGTGTGTGCAGAGAGGAAGGCTTCTGCTAGTAAATTATAATAATAGCATAATGAGGGAATTTGTTCTTTATAGGCAGCATGTAGGACAGGAAGGATGTGAGACTTGTGTTTGAGAGAGTGAACAAGGCTGGTGTCAGCATTAGCAAGTGGAGCAATGGCCCTGGCCTGAATGTGGGGCAGAGGGGCAGCTAAGCCTTACCCTCCTGTTTTGTGAGACATTGTGTGTGTTCTGCCTCAGGGACTGTCAGTGAGGGCTAAACACATCCCCAAGCTCCCTATCATACTCTTCTCTCCAAGTGAAGTTGAGCATAATTTTTGATGGAGAACCAGGACTGTGATTCTTGGCATGAAAGTGAGTGCAAGAGATATGAATTAGGTTTTTTTTGCTTGGGGTTGGTCTTGGGTGAGCATCCTGGTACTCTGGAAAAAGCCCCGGTTGAGTGTGCTCGTCTGCAAGTTACTTGGAACAATGCTTGAAGTCAAAACCAGGTCCTCAACTTCCATCAAAAATATCTATCCTTCTTGCGAGTCTTCTTCAGGAAAAAATGATTATAATAGTAATAACAATTTTTTTAAAAAGCTCATCAGGAATGCAAACCATTTGATTTTCCTCTTAAAGCTATCTTTAGATTGTCTTAACTGATTGCACCTTTTATCTGAACCCCCTGTAGCAACCTGGCCGAGCATCCAACAGGCACTAATGAGCTAATTACTAATACATAGTAATAAAAGCAGTGTGCAGGCATGAGACACTGTCTCACATGGAGTATTACCTGTTTGAGTGCTACACTGGCTGCAAGGAGGAAATCTGTGCAATTAATTGCTTCCTGATTAAAGGCATTTGCAGTCTGGCCTTTAAATCTTCAAGGCCTAAAAACACATGCTGAGTTAAACACGGAATTTGCTTACAGTACTCAAACACATTGCCCCAGACAGCAGGATTCAGTGTGGTAATTTTGGTCGGAAATAGACACTTTCCAGTCTAAATGTATTTTACGCCAAGCTGAGTAATTAGAAAGTGCCCCAGTCCAAACTAAAGGACCATAGAAGGACTTGCAGGGATTTAAAACAGTTTCTAAACCAGCTTAGCTGAGCTCTTACCATTTTCCTGTGAGGACATGCTCTTATGGGAATTAATTTCACAGGGCATGAGGCATCAGAGGCAGAAACCCCACAGGACATCTCAGGCTGAAAGACTATTTAAATGGTAATAAACTTCACTAGATGACAAAAAATATTGACTGATTAGAGGCACACCAGGAGAGAGGCTATCTGCTGGGAAGCTGCCAGGTGGCGGAGGCAGTGGGACCGGGGGCTTTCTATTCCCTGCACACAACTCTTGTCACCAAGCAAACAAGATGGGGTTAATCCTGCTGGCAGGAAGGAGGCCTGCTTCAGGCCAGTGGACAGCAGGAAGAAAATGCTCACCACGGGAGGTTCTGCAAAATGAGGGAGAGTAGCGTGTGGCAGAAGGCTGGGACAATGCTGGCCAGCACCGGTGTCAGGCTCAGTTGGAGCCACATCTCAGAACAGCCCAGGGTGATCCACCCTTGATGTGCACCCTCCCTTAAGTGCAGTTTTCTCAAGGGCATTTCCTCCACCCTAACGTGGTGTCACCTATTACAGCTGGTCAGATGAAGTGACTTTTATTTTAGCATGTCCCACACTGTTATTGTTGCCTCCTGGGAGGCTGCAGCACCGGTGATTTATGGAGCCTACTGCTCCCACTGAAGAAGGGGCAGGCTTTGTTTGGGACCACCATTTGTCACACTAGAGCTGAGATGTCCCAGAAACACACATTTTGTTTGCTCATGTGGTGCTGTTGCTCTGGTGCTACTCTCCTATCCGTTCTTTGCCAATTGTTTTTGCAAATTTCAAAAGAAATTTACTGATCCTCCACTCGTGAAAAGCACTTTAGGATCTAACTGCCTCTGACTAGAGGAGTGGGCTTCCCGAACTCGGGGGGGGCAGGGGGGAGGGGGCATCTTCAGTGTGTGTTTAGGCGTCTTGCTGGGTGGAAGTCAGAGGGACAAAGATTACAGATCTTTCTTTGCAAGCCTCCCAATCCCCCTCTGTAGCCGTCCTCTTAGTCCCGAAGGCTAAATTAGCAAGCCTTCAGCTTAGGAGGATCGCTACAAGGATGAGGACAAAGGATGCTCAAATCTTTCCGCAGAATTCTGTTTAATCCAACTTCATTCCTAGGCAGAGCGTGGGGGAAGGGAAGGGGCCAGTTTGCTCGCCCAGCAGCAGAAAGCAGAGAGTGAGCCACTTGTCCCAGGAGGTTTTATCCCCCAGGGAGCAGGGGGACACTGGGAAGAGGGACCACTGGCCAATGGGACAGAGGGGAGAAGCTACATCCCAGGGGTAGGGGGGAAGGGACCCACCACCACAGGTAATGTGGGGAGAGAATACAGCTACTTAGTGCAACCATCACATAAATTCAGTGCAACCAAAGAACCCAGTGTAAACATCAAGTGTAGTTCACCACAACACCCCTCCTTCCCATCAACTTTGTCAATGGCAAGAGCATGCAGGGAATTACATAGCCTGAACTGTGCTAGAACAGATGTACAGACTGTAACTCAACATCCAGTTTCACATCCTTTCTCCACAAAGCAAGTCTGGCACCTCTGCTGGAGAGGTTGTGCTGTGGAGTGGGAAAACAAACAATCTTGCTGATTGTTAGTGAGGAGGAAATAAAGCAGAGCAGAAGCTGCTTATCAGAGGTCTGCATTTTGAGAGAAAAATTCACTGAATCCTGAGGAAGGAAGGATTCTCTGCAGAGCCTCAAGTACTCTCCTGACAATCCCATCCTGCAGGAGCTGGGGCCAGGAGCTGGGCTCCTTCCTGTTGTGAATACTGGGTTTGAAGAATTAACACAACAGGAATCCCTAGACTGCAGCAGTGCTGCAAAGCTGTAATTAAAACAAAACAAAGCAAAGCAAAACAAAAACCAAAACAAAACATGTTAGTCTGACTGGCAGAGATTGTTGTCTGTGAATCATGATTTTTAATAACAGTAAGAGTGACACAAAGCCCAGAGAACTCAAAGTCCAGAATTCCAGAAGAGCCTAAGGCAAAGTTTTCCCTCATCCCAGTCAGTTTGGAGAATGTCTGAAGTTCAGATCTTAATTTTGCTAAAGTTTGCAGTGTTTAGATTCACATGCGTTGTATCACAATGGATTTGACTGACTCTCTCTTGCCTTCATGACACTTTTGATTTTGTTTGGATCAGTTCCTGGGAGGACAGAGAAAGAGCTGTATGCTTTTAATTTTTTTTTTTTTTTTGATAACTTGAAAACATCATCAATCCAAGCATCTCCAAGGCCTTCCCAAGCAACACTGAAGTTAACACTACCAGCTTTTCTTCCTGGTCCACTTCCCTAGTGCATTGCATTCACTAATCACATGTCAAGATTATTAGCACATCTGAACAAGATTCCCAACAAC
Organism: Bombycilla garrulus; assembly: GCA_013400315.1. Taxonomy (NCBI): domain Eukaryota; kingdom Metazoa; phylum Chordata; class Aves; order Passeriformes; family Bombycillidae; genus Bombycilla; species Bombycilla garrulus. The sequence goes on from VXBU01009047.1 coordinate 430,166, forward strand.
TGGAGGGCTGCATTTTATTTTGGGCACTCTAGATGATGCTTCCAGCTCCTGCTTTGACATGAAGAACTCAATCTCTCAGCTCTCGTACCGGGTTTGCTCTAACAATGGGTGGTGAGAACAGCTGGAAATCAATCATGTCCCTGTGCCCAGGGGATGCTCCCCAAAGCACAGCTCCCACAGGAGCCCCGCTGCTGGCCCTGTGCCACCGCAGATTGCTTCAAGAAATTTGGGGAACAGCCCCTCTCCATCCTCCCACAGTATCCTCCACTTGGGTGGGACGTGGATGCTCTGCCCATTGAAAGGGATGTAGCTACTGCACGGGGAGGGAGAGAGAATAAATACCACAGGGCCTCAGATGGGTGATCTAAAACTGCCTTAAAATGGCCCTGATCATCCATGCAAAGGCCCAGGAAGGGTACTGCTGCTCAGTGGCCAGGTTCCCTGCCAATAGTTTGTCTCTGCTGTGTTAACTGAGTACATCTGTAGCAGAGAATCTAGTTCACTAGAAACTAGAAAACTGAAACTGACAACTATACTACAGGGCATGTTGAGGCTGCTGAAGCTGTATAAGCAAAGTTTCCTAAATATAGAAGAGGTAACAACTCTGTGTCCAAGGTGGCTCAATCAAATTCGGATCTATTATTCCAGTCAGCATCCCTTGAAGTGGTGAATGACATAAATCTATTTCCCCCACAGTCTGAGGTGTTTCTCTCTCCACTATCCCTCAGACTTTGTAGGGATTGAAGGCACATCACAGCTCCTGAACCTGTGAGGAAAAATATGTCTATGGTGTGTGCTGGTTTGAAAGC
>VXBU01009048.1:866-20892 GCA_013400315.1 Bombycilla garrulus
CCATGAGGATTCTTAAGAATAATCAGAAAAACTCTTTGGTGCAATAGTTTACATCCATAGATATCTTCTGAAAAGTAAAGAGGGATCTCCATCATTTATAATTAACATTTCTCTCTGACAGAATAATAAAGCCCTCCAACAAGGTCAAGATGCATAGAATGTAATAATGATGAACAGTCTTTCCTACTCTCATTATGTTAGACAGTACACAAATAAGCAATGAAAACTTACTAAGCTTCAAATGAATTATGGAAGAGAAAAAATGGTGGCAAAAAGAAAATATGCTTTTTATTCAAACCATGTAAGCGATTGAAATGCATCTAGGGAAAATACTAATAATCAGCATGTAAAAAAATCACATGAGCAGTGTATACCATATCAATTATCAAAATCTCTTTACTTAGAAATGCAAATGCAAAGCTGTCCTAAGATAAAGGAGGAATATTTGAAAACTTTTAATTAAAAGATATATAGAAATTATTCGAAGAATCATTATTTGGAACAATGAGATAAATTGAAATACAAATCAATGATAAGACATTAACTGATTTTTGTGGAGATTCATAATTATGACATAAGTTAAAAAAAGAGTTGTTTATATTTATACTTATCCAGGAGAACTTGGAAACGAGTGAGGACTGTGGACAATTTCTTTGTTAATGTTCATCATCATCCTTCCTGTGATTCCCTGAGTTATTTCCATATTCAGAATTCTTCCATTGTAACTGTGATTTCTCTTCATGTAGCGTTAACTGATTTCTTGCCAAGGACACTGCTTCTCTTTCCTTTAAGAATCCTTTTTCATCCCAACCTGACTATCCTATATGCTACCATCTGCACTTAATTCCCTATTTTCTCCTTTGTTTCTTTGCAAAATGTTTAAATAACTATGTATACATGTATTTACACACGTATCAGACACCTTTCTTCTCTTCCACCTCCCTTTCTTTTGCAAAGAATCTTTCTTTCCTTCCCCTACAACAATAAAGACTTTGTAATTACTTTTCAGCCAAGATCAACTATTGACGCAAGAAAGATAAGTATGTGCATGGATAGAACTGCTGCCGAGGGGAATAATGTTTAAGGTGGTACCCAGTTTACTCCAGAGCACAGGAATGCTCATTTTTTTCCTAAAACAGATCTGGAGGAAAAGATTAGAGACTGTGAATAATGGCCACTGCTGTTGCAGGAGAGCTCTCACTTTTTTGCAACAGCCTCAGTAACAAAGACAAGCCTAGAAATTCCCCTTTGTTTGGCTTCCTATGTTCAATGTATATTTTGCATCCCAAGGTGAATGCAGAGTATCTGGGGACAAACACATCTTGAAAATATACTCTTCAGTGTCGCTAAAGAAAACAGACACACACCGCATCTCAGGTGATCAGAAGAAAGGAGAAGAGGGTTTATTTTTTCTGACTCCAGTATTTATAGTTTTCCAAAAGTGACAGTGGATTGGACGGTGGCAGTGCCACCTCTCCAAAGACACTGGACAGACAAACAGTCCATCAATTTTTCTCCTCCTCTATGAAGGAATGCAAAAACACTGAGGTGTTTACAGAAAGTGTGTGAGAAAGTTCTTCACAAATATGTAAATATCAGAAGGCTTAGAAAGTCTTACAAAAATCAGGGCGACACTTCACTTTTTCCAGACCTCACCAAAAGATATGAGATATTGGCATTTGAATAACATGATTTTATTCACATTGATGCAAAGAAAAAAAGAGCATTCACACAATTTAGGCAGATTTGAACTTCTCACAGTAGGATTGGTTCTTTCACCTTCGGCCCTCAAAGGAAGCTGGAAAATACCAGACATTTGTAAGGTACCTACATGCATAATAATGAAAAGTAAGACAAAGTCAATATTCTACTTGATTGATCTCTTTGACCTGTTGTTCTCCACAGTAAACACAGCTCTTTATAAAGTTTTGATATTTTTCCAATATTGCTCCAACATTTTAATTCAGTCAGGAATTTCAATTCTTTTATCCTACTATATATGATGCTGTGAGATTTCAGTGGGTGTTTCTTTGAGCAAACTCAAGGTTCTGCAGAATGACATCTTTCACAACTGGAAGTTTAAGCCAATGCATCTTTTCATTTTTCATAATACTCCTTAAACCAGAATTACCTAAATCAAAAATTTTTGTGAAGATAATGTTAGCTTTATTAAAAGATATTAAAGAAATGTCAAAATATAGCTGATTTTGAGTTACAAGTACAAAATACTAGTTCTTGAATCAAGAGGATTATTGCTGTTGATATGACCCATCACTCAATAAATTCTATAGTTAATTCGTTTTTAGGATTTTGATAGCATAAAACTCCAAAACCAAATGAAACAAACCTGCATAAATGTTGAACTTCTGGGTTTATTCTGACTGCTAGAAGTGAACAAGTACCATCCAACAGTTATTAAATTGTCCTCAAAATTTTTCAAGAATAAAATGATGAAAATTCAAAAAGAAGTCTAACACAACTAGTCTTTCGAAGACTGCAAGACAGTTTAACATTCAGTAACTTCTGATGCAGAAATAAAACAGTACTTGATTCCAGAGCATTGAGTGATTACAGAATCTTATACCTGCAAGTGAGTGCCCGAGAACGTAAATGATACAAAAATTGAACAGAAATCAATCTTCATAACAATTGCACTCTCTTGTTTTTGACAATTACCAAAGGTTATTTAAACATGAAATATTTTACTCCCAGATACACACCTTAATACACCTCATAATTCCTCTCTTGAAGATGTGGTTCACAGCTTTGTTACCAAGATAGTAAACAAGTTCATTGAGGATCTCAGGACTTGTCACATAGTATTAATAATCATGGTCAGATTATTGTGGGGTTTTAGGGGTAAAAATAAATCTAATTTTCCCTATTAGTCAATAGATGAAACCAGGTGAAGAGTTATTCATCTGTCCTATCCTAAAACAATGGTTTTTTAGCATGGGATGACCTATCTCCTGCAAATGCTTTCTAATATCTGAGTGAACAGGTAGCAGAGCAATAAAGATGTCATGTCCTGCCTTTTGGACATCAAATACTGAAACTCTTGAATCTGAGCAGGAAAAATCAGTTCTGTGCTTCAGATGTGGGTTCCAAAGCTTCTTTCAAGTAATAATTCCAATATTGCAATTATCCCTTTCATGAGGAAGTCTGTTGAGCTACCTACTCAGAAGCCCCACAGCAGTGATCCCATGTTTACAACATTTATTTTCCTCAGGGAGCTTCTTGTTTTGACAATCACTGAGAAAGACTTTAAAATATAACCCTATTACATCCAAAGACTTGCAACAGGGAATTGAAAATTAAAATTATGCTTTTTTTCTTAAACATTCTATTTTTTTTTAAGTCAGTCTCTGATACTGAGGAGTGCACTTATCATCCCTTTAATGCAAACAAAACCCTTCAGACTTATTTATAAGCCATGAAGAAACATAAACCAAGCCAAATTCTTTTTTCCCTGGAAATAATCCTTAAAATGTAGCTATGGGAAGCTTTTCTGTCTGAAGCATTTCAGAACTGAAACAATTTATCTCCCCAGCCATCATGTCTCATGGCTTCATGACTTTAAAGAAGAAAAAGCAGTAAATGCTGTGCTTTTACCTTAGGTGATACGATACATCACCTGGTGTAGTACTTGAAGTTATCCTCAAAGCAAAACTATCTTACTTTATCCTCACTGTATTTTTTACCTTTGGAAGACTAATACATTTAGCTGGACTAAGATAAAACAGATAAAAAAAAACAAACAGGTTTTAGAGCACCAAAATCCTGTTGTCACAGAGGAGCCTGATCTGGGTTAACTTCATGGCAGAAGAACGGCGGCGACCATGTCAGAAACATCCACCCTGTGGATATGAATCAAACCTTCTTCTTTAGGAAGCCACACAGTGAAACTAGGCCATTTTCCTCTGTAATGTGTTAGACGGTATGAAAACTTCCTTTTCCAAAATTCTAATAGTTAAATGTCCGAAATGGGGCTCCTAATAGTAATTTGGTTTTTACCTTCCTTCTAAATTTATTCTTCCATCCATTAATGCACCCAGAAGGAAAATTTAGTAGTCAGTTGCTGAAATTGTTATATTTTCTTTCTTGAAGGATGGAGTTACAATATCTCAACTCATTCAGTTCAAGGATCAACAAACCCAGAGAATTAAAGCAGTCTTTCATAATGGAGCCAAGTTTGTTAGGAGGGCACTAAAACCTGCAAAGTGGTTCCTAACCTGGGAATAGGTTGTAAAAGAAGAAACATGGTGTTTCTAGTCAGACATACTATTTCCATAAAATATATTTACTCATGCATACACAGGTAAATTACATCAAAGCAGAATTTGTTATGGGGGACTTGGTGAATTCTGCAGCCTAATGCTATGGAAAAATAAAGTACATCAGCTTTAAGAAGTTATTGCTAAGCAAAATTTTCTGCAAACATTAACCATGAAATCACACTATTGCAGTTGGTCATAAATTAATAATATTGCAAGAAACACCAAACACAAAGAGGGAATAGTAAAGATTCAGCCAACAAAGTCATTGAATACTGTGCATGACTAAACCCCCACAAAATAAGGCAAGTCACATCCCCAGAAACAGAAACTCTAACCTCATTAAGCAAGTATAAAACTGTCTGAAGTGATGGAAAACCACTTTGTACTTCACCTAATAACACAACTGGAATCCACTTTGAAGGAAAATTGAGGCAAAAGCTCATGTACAAATCAGGGAGACTGCAAACAAACAAAGCATTAAAGTAAAATTGCCCAAAAGAAGACAACAATAAGAATCTGTAATACCCTGAACAGAACACAAGAAGGCACTTAAAGAGGCATTCAGAACTAATGGTGGCATTAACTCGATAAAGGCATATGCATCCAGAGTCCCCGAAGCAATCTGTACCCAGTGACTATGGCATCAGAGTAGCTGCATTTGAAAAATTAACACTCCATTACCATGGAATAACAACTTTCAAAGGCTTTATAAAAGCAAGACACAAAACTTGGCAGTTGAACTGCAATGAGAACCCAAATGATAGAATCTGAGAGGGAGAATGAGAAGTAAGAACACATAGAAATAGATTTTCCTTGGCACTGCCTGTTGTAAGAATAGAAAAGTATCTACTCAAATTCATTCTGGCAAGGTTTTGATGTTATTGTAATTTGTTCTCAAGATGTGAACTTCAGGACAGATAGAACTCTTTAAGCACTCATTTCTATCATTGTTTGCAAGTGATTCAGGAACCTTCATGTGTTTGCAGCAGTAAGCGTGTTGAAGATAAGAAATGTTTATCTTGGTGAAAAGGAGGCTCAGGGGTGACCTTATGGACTCTTTACAACCATCTGAAAGGAGGTGGCAGCTCCTCTTCTCCCAGGTATGGGCAAAGACATAGTCTTAAGATGCACCAGTGAAGGTTGAGGTTGGATATTAGAAATTATTTCTTCACAGGAAAGGTTGGAATAGACCACCCGGGGAGGTGCTAGAGTTGCATTCCTGGAGGTGTTCAAAAGAAGACTGGACATAGCACTTAAACCTAATTGATTCTGTGATTCTGTATTTTAATAAAATGCAGTGGATGCTGTCTTTTTTGACATCTAAAATAGATAAAAATAATAAATATCAGCTTTATTTCTGGGATATTTTTTTCCTTCTTGAGAACATTAATGACCTGTTCTGATTACCAATCACTGTTTACTACTTCCAGTTCAGTAACTGAGGACAACAAGAGACTGACTAGCAGAGTACTAATACTGTGTTGCTAAAGGTCTGTTTTCCAAATCTTTTGTCCAGACTGAGAAGTGTGTCATGCATTTGAGTAATTATCATCTAGCTTTCCTGTCTATCCCAATAGATTTCACAAGTCTTTATTCTCTAAATGTCAGCAAGTCCTAGCCTTATTTGTACTAGAAAAGCATTGCTGAATATGTAACAACATGCCATGTATTAGTGTTACAGTCTTGGTATACAGCTTGGGTTAGAAATAACCTTCAGAAGAAAATGTAAAATAATAAGATTCTGATTTTAGTTCCTCATAAAGCTCAAGAATTATGGTTGGAATTTGATTAGAACTTTAGTTTTGTTATATTAATTGCCTCTTCCCTGTACAATGAAAGTACTCTTTGAGCGCCAGCATCACAAGACAGACATCCACATGAAAATCTTTTTTTTGGGAAAGACTCTCACTAAGTCAAAATCACGTTTTAAAAGAGGACTTGCCTGTCTTCTTTCTTGGTTCATGAAGTTTCACAGATACTCTAACAGTTTAGGTCTATTATTTTAAAAACATCTTCTATTTGTAACAGCATTTGTTACTGCTGCCATATGCACATGGTCAGAAGTACACTTTAGCTTTTGAACAATAACAGTTGTAGATGAGTATCAAATTTCAGTATTAACTCTTTGGCAGAATCTTTCCTTATAGCTTTCATATTTCTTATGAAAATTTTTCTTTCTCGTTTTTCAGGATTCATCTTGTTAATTTTCTAACATCTCCAGCAAGAAACCCCAAAGTTCTTTTACATCACCAAAGGGTTGAAACACAGGAAAAGCTTCATCTGTTTTTGATACATCACTGCAGAGAAGATGTTGTCATCCTTGATAAATCCTTGGCAGCATTGTGCCTTTAGATTTAGCCTGATAAGGACACCTATGGACCAACAAAAGTCGTCAGTATGGCAGTGTAAGATTCAATTTCTTTAAAAATTTTTCTTTCATCAGTAAATAATAAAATAATTTACTGGATTTGTTCTGTCACAGGTTATTCAGATTATGTACTTTCTCAAAACATTACAGCCATAGGGGATTTTGTCACACTTTTTTTTGTTTTCTTTTTTTTGGGAAAAAGCATGAATGAATATTAACAAAAAGTGGTGGCAAGGTCACAGGAGAAAAATAAAAGCCAATGAGTACAAAATAAACCAAAATAGAATTAAAAGTAGAAACAGAATGTTGTTTGAAAGTTATTAAACTGAAGATTCTTGCACTGGTTAGAGTCAGGCAAATACTGACTGGGGTCTCTAGAAGCATCCACCACATGCAGACAACAGCCTTGGAGAATCATTCTTGCTGTAGCCATGTGGGAAGGGTACTGAGGGCTTGATATTTTGAAATATATGCTGGATTAGGATTTGAATGCATTTTGTCACTTTTAACTCGGTGTGTGTGGTATTTCTGTAATGTGTCTTTCCAACTCGTATAGACTGTTGACTATGTGTTTTGATTGGAATTTCTTCAGGCTAGCCATAAATATTTTGTACACTTATATATAATGTTCTTTTGGCATACATTTATCTGTTTTCTCAGATCTTAGGTTTATCTTTTCCAAGTACCTATGTGTCTCTAGTGCTACAAAGATATTTTTTTAAAGATTTCTGGCACTGTATGTAAAAATAATAGGTTTATCTTACTCATTTTAGGTCTGAAAGACAACTCTTTAATATAAATTATAATCTTCAAGGTGTTAGCACCAAAACATGCTTTCAGCAGGAAAAGATAAATCATTTGCTTTTGGTTATTTCTCTCAGGAAGAGCAAAGCTTCTGGGCTTAAAATATACTTTTTTTTTTTTTTTTTTTTTTTTTTCTCTTAAAAGCAAAGCAGATCTCTGTGACTGGTAGAAAGGGGAAAGGGAGTGAGAAAAGAGACATTAACATGGAAATCTCAATTGCATTTCAATGAGGGCACTCTCTGAAAAGCTTCTCAGTTAAAATTAAAGTTCCTAGAGAAATTGATAAAAACCATAAGTGTTCAGTGTTTTTTCAACTTTAAGTACAGCATGCATTTTAAATTATGTGCCTACCTCAGTCTTAATAAGATTCTCCAATCGAGCAAAAGCAGACATGAAAACAAATTATAACAAAAATTCTGGTTACTTACATTCACCTTTCTTGTTTTCTGTTCGTTTTCATTGTGAAACACATTATTAGAAACTGATATAAGGGTGACCCAGAACTCTTGTTTTGTGCAACTGGACATAGTAAAGATATAAGTAAAGAGTTGAGAGTAGTTTTCTTTGTTCCTCTTCAGAACAGCTTAGAATAGCTTCCAAATGCATTTAGAATTGGAAGCTTCTCTACTAATTTCTCTAAATGCTGCTTTTACTTCCAGAAAAAAGACCTTGGTTGGTTTTCCACTTTAATTCTTATTTCTAAAGATGAGGCTAGCATATTTTAAGAGAACAAATGATAAGGTGAGAAGACACAATATGGAAAGCAGGTTAAAACTTTATTATATATTTCTGATTCAACAGAAATGCTAGTAATAACAATGTCTCCTTTATGGAAGAGAATGATTTTAATAAAATTTCTTGTTGTGGAAAGGAATGCAGCATGGAGAATAATGCGAAACCAAATTCATGATGTGAAAGCCCTGGCCTCATTCTGATTCCATTGTTGAGGGTAAAAGAAGGCTTAAGTATTTTAAAATAACATCAAATACTTTCTAACTCTGCAAATACTTTCTAAAAATCTATATTAATTGTGGGAAAGCAAGAATATCAAATAGTAATACTGCTGAGGACATTGTGTGAATTTTCCTTCTTTAGGTCAAAAACAGTGAGTTAGTGGCTAGCCAAAAATATTTATTTTTTAATAATTTGTTTTTATTAGAAGCTGGAATTCATGACAGTAACATCAGGTGACTCTGATATCTACAAAAGAAGCAAGAGAAACTTTCTTGNGGTCAGGTGACTTTGATATGTATAGCTACAAAAGGAGGAATCAAAGAAGCAAGAGAAACTTTCTTGCTCTACCTTGCTTTAGCATGAATACTCCCCAAGGTCCCATACTTTGGCTTTTCTCTTGGTGATTTTGTGCTGTGGTGGAGCATATTCCGCTTTCTTTTTACCAAATTTATCTCTCTGTTTTCCTTCTCCTGTCTCCCCTTTTCACACTCTGTCCTACAACTATTCTCATCACAAGCTCCAGAACTCGTAATTTTTCAAGCATCTTTGTATATCATTTTAGGATGGAAACTTTGCCAAATTGAGCCAAGTAATATGTATAGGAGTGTGCATATTGCATATATAAAAACAGAACTTTATATGATCTTGGCCAGTTGCCAGATGCCCACCCAGTCACTCTCTAACTCCTTTTCCTAAATAGGACAGAGGTAAAAAAATAAGATGAGAAAGCATCTGAGTGAAGATAAAGACAAAGAGATCATTTTTCAATTAATGTCACAGGCATACGTGCCCCCATAGTGTGCAGTGCAGCACAAAAGGGATAGGAAATGGGGGATTACAGCCCATGACAGCTTCTCTCAGTCAGTGAAGACAACAAAAAAAGGCGTGATGAGGGCAGGGGGGCTGTGTTTTGGATTGGGGTTTTTTTGTTTATTTACTTTAATGAGGAGTCACGGATTTTTTTAGCTAATTACAGAGCAGGAGTACCAGTATTTACTCACCCATGATGATGGATTTTCAGCAAGGTGACAGATTAAGATGATTTTGTTGTAGACAACACAGAATATACACCGCCAACAATGAATTCAGTCTGTTCCATTTCAATAATGTAAACACTAATTATCAGGCTCTCAGAAGAGCTAAATTATATTTTACTGATGACCTTGTTCTTGTTTATAGACTCAGTGGCCTGGAGGCAGAAACTGTGAGAGGAGGAAAGCTGTGAGAAAGGTGGACGGAATGGTAAAACAAACAAGAAGCATGACTTCCCCAGAGCTAGATGAATCTATTAACATTTGTTTCATTTCCATATGTCTTCTTAAAAAGTTTATTACAATTTCCCATAACAGCACTGTCTGCAATACTTGACATTTCAGTTGTGAGGCTCAGCTCTTGGCAGTGAATTATTGTAACCTACATCTACCCTGGTCAAGCCCTCCTCCTCTCTCTGTGATTATCCATATTTTTTCAGCAGTTGGCTTATTTTGAATGCTGTCCAATCTTTTCTACCAGAAGACTTTTCACCATAGGGACACTTTCAAGGGTCTACATCTGGTGGATTTCTGATATCTGTCTTTATCTTTTTTCTTGAGAAGCAATTCTTCAGAATACTTCAAACTTTCTGAAAAATAGAATGCTGTCTTGAGGCAGGCAGAGAAAGAAATAATAGGAGAATTTTCCTTGGCTTAGTTCTCTAGAGTTGGGATTCCAGGGAAAGGAAAAGGTCAATAACGACTTACTGTCAGGCCCACTAATTCTTCATCCTTCTGTAATGGAGCTGAGTATGGGGAAATTACAGTCTGGCAGTTTAACACCACACAGGTAAGTAAACTCCAAAGTGAAAAAAGCAACTTCGTCTGTCTTCTGAGACCTTTGTGCTAACAAATTATTAACTTCTCAACTCAACCCAACAATAGGACAACTTTGAACTGATTCTTACTAATTAATGGTTGTAGATTGCAGATAATTTGTTGACACTTATCTTCCTTAATTAATTAATTTAATTAATTCTGATGTATGAGGATGTCCAGTTTTAGCCCCCTCACCTCAAGAAAGACATTGAGGTGTTAGAATGGGTCCACAGAAGGACAATGAAGCTGTTGAAGGGTCTAGAGAGTAAGTTTTATGAAGAGCAGCTGCAGAAGTTGAGCCTGTTTAGCCTGGTGAAGAGGTGCTTCAGGGATGACCTTTTAACTCTATAACTGCTTGAAAAGAGGTTTTAGCAAGGTGGGGGCAGCCTGTCCTCCCAGGCAGCTAGCGACAGGGCATAAGAGGAAATGGCCTCAAGCTGTGCCAGAGGAGATTCAGGCTGGACATCAGGAGAATTTTTCTCATAGAAAGGGTTGTTAAATATTACAATGGAATACCCAGGGAGGTGATAAAGTCATGATCCCTGGAAGTGTTTATGAAATGACTGGATGTAGCACTAAGTGCTACAGTCTGGTTGACAAGGTGGTCATCAGTTAAAGGCTGGACTTGATGATCTCAGATCTTTACCTACCTAAATGATTCTGTGATTCTGCAAAATAGTGCAACACCTAATCTGGATCCCTTTTTCAGCTCTTAACCGAGGCAAACTTCTCTGTAAAACTCTTGCTGCCTCTAACTTTTCATAACATTTTAGAATCCAGGTGCAATATTTTTTTGTCGCACATCTTTCATTGCTTATTACAAAATAATAACAAGGAATTTATTCTATTCACAGAAATTATTGAATTATACTTTCCTACTTTCCTCCAGGCTGGTTACCAGAAGAATATACCACGAGGTTCTCTCCTTATTTGTGTCATAGTTAGCTTTCTTTTTTATTTTTTTTATTTTTTTTTTTAGTATTTATTGGAAAGAGGGCTGGGTCAGGGAGCAGAAAGATGGGGGAAAAATAAAACTAGGTTTTATAAAATTTCGAATGACAGATAAGTGATGAACAGAAGATTTTTGAAATGTATTCATAAACTTTATTAATCTACTTCTTTTAGCTGCTGTTTTGCTGCTCCATCTCAGCTAACAAGCAAAATCTCCTGTGGTTAAATAGCATTTGTCTGCTCCTGCTATCAATCTAATACAACAAGCTGCTCACAGCTCTCTAGCTGCAGTAAAACTCCCACTGACACCAATACCCCAGAATCAGTAAATACAGCATCAAAGATAAATTCTGCATGTACACTTAGTTTCATCACACATTTTGTTACAGATATTAAAATGCTATATTTCTACTTTATGGTTTTGCTGTCTTTTTCTAGTTCAAACTAGTAAGGAATAAAGCGCAAACAGAAAGATATTTGACACAGACAAACAATTCTGGGACTTCTTGATATAAATTCGTAAGGGCTCTAATTCTGTATTTGGATAATTTCTTTGTTGATTGTCACTCCTTATATCTGTTTGACAGAAATATTAAGGATGTTATTCTACTCCTATTTTCCCTTTTTAAGAGCCATTGCAGGAATATATAGGCATATAGGTAAAATACAGTATTTACAGGATGCTAGGATTTCATCTGCCATACATTTACCTGATCTAAAGAGCCATCTCTGTTTTATTGATTCATTTATGAAAAGTAAATACAAACCTGTAATTCTCACTCTCCAGCGTAACACTTTCTAGGAGTTTATCCGCGATTACCATTGCCAGAATGTCTAGAATAGGCAGCATATATTGTCCATAAAATAATAAAGAGGAAGTTTATTCTTATGGACACATGTTGGAATTGTTTTCCAAAGCACCTCTAAGAAAATAAGAACAAGTCTCATTGATAGGAAATGCTGCATAAAAAGTGTCCACTGTTCCCTGCCCTTAGTAAGAAGTGAAATGAAATCTTACCATTGCTGAATTTGCCCCACTGCTTCATTTTAGTAATGCTTGCATTAAGGCATCTTAACTCATAGGTAAAATAGAAGTGTTTGTTTGACTAGTTATTTATTTCAGACAAGTATTATTTCTGTTTGTTATCTTGGATGCAGTAGCAAAATTCTATGGACAAAGTTGAGGTATTTTGATTTACAAAGGTTATGTATCCGATCTTTTCTTTGCTCTTCAGACTTCTTACTAGTTCAGCCAAATATTTAAACTTCCACTTTTCTGAGTAGCAAGTCTCCCAGATCTATATATATCCATACCTACTAAAAGTAAATTTTAAGAGCGCTGATTTAAAAATATATTAAAAGCATCTTGGGTTTTTTTTCCCCCCAAACATGGATTTTTGTGTTTGTTTGTTTGCTTTGTTGTTTTTTAAAAATCTAGAATAATCAACATGGAATTTCCTAGGTTAGATTAGTCATTACTGATTCAGCTTAACAATTCTTCCTTTAAGTGTTATTACCTCATGTGAAAGTTTTTCCCCATTTTTTAAATACTGTGTCTTTTAGGGGATTTTTTGAGTAGAAGAAATTGGACTTTTTTTCATTCTGAAGATTTCAAATATTAGAATACTTAAAATTTATTAAAATATAAATATTAGATTTCTTGCTCATGTTATGCACTTCTCTGAAGCCTGTTTTTGACACATTGATTAATTCCACTATAATGTGTGACACAAGGTGGACAAGAGAAAGAGATTGAATGGAGGCTGAAGAGCGGTGAGGGAGAGAAAGAGAGAGAGTGAAAGGATTCTCTTGTGCCTGGTCAAGATATTAATTAAATTTCATTTCTTCAGATAGGTTCAGGAATTAGTTAAAATCAAGAACTATGTAAGGATGTTCAAGAATACAAATGGAAGCAACTGTGGATGGTATTAAGGCTTTGCCCAGAAGCAGCTATAGACAGGATTAAAGCTTTGCCCAGAAATTTAAGTAGTGTTGACCTGGAAAATAATTGCCCTTTGCCTGAAGCTGTAGCAGATATCTTCTGTTCCAATGCAAGAAAGAATAGGTCTATAATAAAATAAGGGTAAGGAATATCTTTCCCTGTTGGGACACCTTCTCTGGACAAGATTGCAATATGGTGCCTTCAACAATAGTTGAGTCCCTACCGGAAGAATGAAAAGAGCACGCAAAAGTTATTCCCCTCACTGAACAGATGCAGTATATGCCTGGGGATAAAAATGTCCTCATGCTGCTTCCAACCTACTTCCCAGACCTGAGGGCTTGATTCAAGGCAGGATGAGAGGATAATTCTTCCTCTAAGTTCTTTTATTTCCTAGTATCTCTGCGGGGACTTCCAATAAAAGAGTCAAATTATTGTAGTGTTTTCTATGAAGTGGAAACTTGTCTTGTGCCTACCTACTAGAAGACACAGCAATCAATTCAGCTTACTAAGAGGAGAGAGCTGCAGAGCAGCTGTCCGACAGCAGCCAATTAACTCAGAGGACAAGACACAGCTCCCACAGCTCAATACTACTTCTTGAGTGTTTTGTCCCCTTAGAAATATAGAGGATGGTAACAAATTTAAGTAAAACAAAATAAAAAAAGCCCTGAAAACCAAAAGCTCTAAGTTCTAAATAAAGGGCTGTGACTTCTGATCTCCTATTCTCTTTACCAAAAATGTCACTACAATTGCTAACAGTGCATACGTATTTCTATTACATAGGAATAATATTTTTGTGTAATCGATTGGCCCCAAATGTAAGCAGCAGATGCCAGCTGTAGGCGAGTAACATCTGCAGGGGATGGAAACACAACCGATTTGTTGTCTTGGCATATTTCTTCCTTGCTAGTGGCTTGGGTCTGTAATATTGCAGAGAAAGTGCTGAGGCTCATTCAGTCTGCAAGCTATTATCCCTTGTTGCTCATCCATACAGAGACAAATGATGCTATTGGGGAGACCTTTAGTGTATCATGAATGATATCAAGGCCCTTGGGGTGATAATGAAGGGCATGAGAATGCAGGCACTGTTCATGGTCTTGCTGCTGAAGGGGAAAAGCTTAGTTAAAAGTGCTCTGCAGGAAAACCCTGGTTGCATGGCTGGTGCTAAAGCAGGATTTTGTATTTTAGAAGTGTGGAATCATTTCTGAGAAGTACTTCTAGGGACAAAAAGGCATGAGGAAGATGCAAAGTGGGTCAAGACCTCTTTTTTTTTTTTTTTTTCCTGCCAACAGACCTGCTAACCTAGTGAGGAGGGGAGGAGGGCTTCAAATACGTGGAGACAAAAGAAGGTAGTCCCCAGGGCTCAGCATAACACAGAACATTCTCCTGCGCCTGCTGTTAACGTTTCATGCCTAAGGGACTATCACATATGACTCTATGCAAAGTCATGAACCTTGGGAAATAACAAGAACTCAGAAGTCTATGCACTGTTGCAATGTTATTATCTCACTGAAGTTAAAAAGAGATGATGGAACAGGACCATCCCCCAGACTCAAGTTTTACAAGGAGAGGCTTTGATTGGATTTTTGGGGGAAAAAAAACTCTTCAGAGAAAGGATTATTAAGCATTAAAATAGTCTACCCAGGGAAGTAGCTGAGTCATCATCCCCACAGTTATATAACAGAAGTGCAAATGTCACACTTTGGGTCATGGTTTAGTCATTGATGTGAGAGTGCTGGGTTAACAGTTGGACTTGATGGTCTTAAAGGTCTTTCCCAAACTAAGTAATTCTGTAATTATTCTATATACGAATTGAGATTTCTGTAGTTTGATTCAGGCTCTTAAGGAAAGATAGAGAATATAGGATGGAAAGGTTACACTCTAGGCAAAGGATGGGTTTGTACGTGCACAAACAAGTGAAGAGTCAGCTGAGATCTTATTGCTAAAGATCAAAAAGCAGATAAAACAGCAGACATCATGGCAGGTGTTATGAACTGAGAAGGTAGAAGAAAAACCTCATTACAAATGGAGAAAGGCTCATAATTACAAGCACCGGAGCACTGGTAATGTCTGAGAGGACCACATGGTAATGTGATTAAGATTTCTGGAGTATATTGATAAAATGGGATCCACTGTTCCCTGCTGGTTACTATGAATTAGAAAGAGCAGTCAGACCTGTGAAGGCTGAATTCGGCACTGGCACAAGATACTTCAAGACTGTGAAACTTCAAGAAGTTTAAAACCCTGAGAAAAGCGATCAAGACTAATAGTAGAATTATAGCCCTGGAACTGAGGAGAACAGATACTGCCTCGGCAATCTGCTTGGCAGAATCCCGTAGAAAACTTCCCTGAAGGGCAAAGAGGCCCAGGAGAATTTCTTGATAGCCAAACTGACCTCCTGATGCACAAGAACAGTCTGTTTGAAACTTGCAGAGAATTACAGTCATGGCAGAAGGCCAGCACTGATGAACAAAGAGCTCCTGACTAAGCTCAAATACAAAAATAAAGTATGCAGAAGGTAGAAGGAGGGTGAACTACTGTTGTAAGGAAAGGCAAATCTCATACATCTCAGCTTTTACTCACATAGGATGTGAAAAACAGTGAGGGTTTCTCTAATACACTGTGAGCAAATGGAAAGATAAGGAAATGTAGTCTCACTGCTCATTGGAGTCAGACTGGAGTCAGTCATTGTCAGTCAGTGACAAAATATAGGAAAAGCCTGATGCATTCAATATGGAGTTCTTCCCTTATTTTTACCGGTAAGTTTGGGCCTAACGTCCTTAAGACTAGAGATGGAATCAGTGAGAGCAAAGCATTTAATCACAGTAGAGAAACAAAAAGCTAGAAATTATTTGAAGACATTTCACATAAAGAAGTGCATAGGATCACATGGGATAGATCTCATGAAGCTGATCAATGTCAATTGCAAGACCATTCTCAATTAACTTTGAAAGGTCTTGGCAATCAGAGGAGGTTCTTGATGACTGCTTATAGATCTCTTGTCTGTCTTCAACAAAGTCAAAAAAAGAGGATCCAGGGAACTGCAGACTGGACAGCTTCAGCCTCATTTCTGGAAAGACTATGACATAAATCCTCTATGAAGCCAGAGTTAGAAAGAAATGATAAGGTACATGAGAGGTCACAATCCAGTACATTAACAATTGAGGACAAGAAAAATGATTTAACAAGGACTACTTGTGTCTGAACAACCAAATAGTTTTGATAGAGCTAGTTGGTAAAAACAACAGCTAGAGAAAAAACAGTGCATGTGGATAACTAAAGTTACTAGTAGCAGTCTTCCTTGGCTGGCAGCAGAGTCAACACTGCCAGTGTCTTTATTAAATTTAAATAAAAAATTTAAAATATTTTATAAATTTAAATGAATACACAAAACAAATAAATAAGTATTTATACATTAAGTATATATAGCAGCTGGCAAAAACATAAATATTAGTAGAATACTCTGCTGCTCATACAATGCCACTTTTACTTGCAGCTCCATAATCTGCAGCCACTGAATGGGCTTTGCCAGCAAAAATCTTTCATCTTCTGTTAGCTCTGTTGAATTTTATTTAGCCATTATAGTATCAGTTTGCGGCATTCCATATTCCAGTTCCTAAAAATGTAAATTGAATGAACCTAAATTTAGTGCAAACCATGTTATATTTGATATTTTAAACCACTCAATTTTACAAAGAAGTCCCCAAATGGGAAACTGAACAACAGCAGAACCAAGATTTTTCCACCACCTGAAGAAACAGAGGAGTCAGGATTCCATCTACCCCCTCACATTTGCTAAGACTCTGCTGCCTACACTCTCTAATTAGATCTGTTCTCATCTTTGGTTGGAGCACTCAGCAACATGACTAACACGCATTCCTCTCCATGGCAAAGGGGTTGTAATTAGATGACCTTCAAGGGCCCTTCCAACCCATTCTATGGGTTCCATTCTATGGATTCCATAGCCATTCTATGATTCCATGATTCTTTTATTTCTATTGGCTATTGATAATAAAAGTTAAAATTGATTATTCTGAAATTCATATTTTCTTTTTAAATATTTATATACACATATCATTTGTTAAAAACTTATCGTAGGTATGGTGGAATACTGTGGGAGAAGCACATGAATAATGTTTCTTAAAGAACAGTCTATGAAAGTATGACATTCTAGTATAGAAGAAATGACTGATGAAGTAAAAAATCTGGAATAAGTATATCAACTAAAATTCTGATCATTTTTGAATGTACTGAGCCATTAATACTTACCCATGTGAAGCAGTGCAGAAGTTTATAGAAGAGAAACTCACCAGTCAGTTTTACAAGCCTCACTTATAGCTTCATTCAGAAGTTATTAATTGCTTCTCATTTTAAAATGTCATTCCTTTTGAAATCAAGACTGCACAATCTTTTATCCAATCTTTTATTTTTATAATGGAAAATCAGGGACACCTGTCAAACTAGTTTTAGAGTAGCTACAGTTGTAGCAATCTTTATGCCTGTTTATCTATCTGCAGGTGAATAATTATTCTTCTGAACTTTTAAATCTTTCTATGTCTCTCATTAACAGGCCCTCAGATACTACATCTAGGAGAGAACATCAGGTAATCCAATTTGCCTCTTGCATAGCATAAACTATATTATGTGACCAATACTTTCGAAAAATCATTTTTGTGTCTTGTTCTTGAAAATATAATTCTCTTGAATCATGGGTTCCAAAATAAATGTCACCATTTCTATTGAGAACATGTTCAAGCTGTTATGCTGCTTCAGGCCTGCAAAGATGTTTATTGTAACTGACCCTGGTTTATCTTCCTCTTTAGGAATTACAACTTTTCTTCTTCACAGAACTTTTCGCTAATATTCTTAAAAAAAAAAAAAATCACGTTTGTTTTAGATGCCTGCAACTAGGTCTAGATCACTAGATTTATCAATTAATTTAATAGGTCAAATTAAATGCCAAAATAGATACAGAAAAACTACTTCCTCCTTTTTGCCAGAGGTAAGATGATAATGTATTTGTGACAGTGAAAAACCTTTGGGTTGTTTTTTTTTTGGGTGTTTTTTTTGTTTGTTTGTTTGGGTTTTTTTGTTTGTTCGTTTTGGGTTTTTTTTGTTTTGTGTTGTTTTGTTTTGTTTTCTTGCCTCGTTTGCTTTGAAGAGAAAATTACTGTAAAAGAAGTATAACAAAATCAAAAATAATCAAAAACAAAGATGAAAAGTGAAAATGTACACACAGGGAGTTCTACACCCACCTGCAGGTATTCCATCATGTGAAAGACTGGACCTTCACAAGTGTGTTAACATCTGAAAATTCTTTACCCATTTTCAGGAAAAAAATGCATCATTAGAAAAATTTGTTAAGTTTGCTCCTTTAATAGTAAATGTCACAAGGAAAACAGTAAGTAAATTACCAGCTAGCTTACAGCTCATTAGGAATCAGCACAGTGATATGCATGTGAGGCTACAAAACCATAAACATGATTCTGTATGGGATGTCTTTCCTTCTGCCTTCCTTCATTCCCTGTGTTCCTTCTTCCTGCCTTTTTTCATACTTTCTCCTCCATTTAAAAGAAAGTTTTCTGCAATTTAAGGAATAATAATACACTTAATGAATTCAGTAAATCAGAATCTTTGCAAACCCATATATTTCTATCACAAATGCTAACATACCTAATGTCAGCCTTTGATAGATGTCAACAAAGAGAGCAGGATAGTAGGTGTGCCCTTGGCAGGGGCTGAGATAGCGAAATCAGTAGTAAAGACATTTTTAAATTACAGAGATTTTGAATGATTACTGTCATACTCCCTTTCCAAAAATCCCAAAAATCAAAAAGCTGCTCACAATACTGTACATGGACAGAGTGCCCAAAGGATAGAAACATTTGATTTATTGTTAGTGAACTTCTAGACTGTTTGTTTGGGGTTTTCTGTATCCGCTTTCCATCTACATTGCAAGAGGAAATTATGAAAACACAGAAAATTTTACTAAAGTCCACCAAAAAAATCAGGTTTTGGAAGAGGATTTTACTTTGTCTTATCTAGTTACACTTAGCACCTGCTCAACGTTTTTAAGATTCTGGCCACACTCATCTTCACCTGAAAGCAGCTCATTTATTAGCTAACTGACTTCAGTTCCAGATGCTAATGCTAGATGGATTTAAAGTATCTACTCAGTTCTATTCCATGATCGACCTCTTCATCATTGCAGTAATTGGAAATGAGGTTTGGGAGGTGAATAAGTATTTTGCTTGCATGACTAATTTATATATGGTTCTGCCTAATATATAACATGTAACTAATTAGTACAAGTCTTTCCCCTGTAAACAATACCTTTGTGTATTTTTAGACAAAATACATAAATATTAATCTATGCCTGTGAGGCTTCTTCACTTTCAATAACTTATTTCCAAAAGCTGTTACAATGACCCCAAAAGCTAATGTTTTTGTTTCAGAAAATTTAAAAATAGTATTTTGTACATCTTATACATGGCATATGCTGTTGTGTATGTGTGTATATGGATACACAGCAAAACACAAGACTAATATTTTGGAGAATGAGTTACTGAAATTTGTTGATGTATTGTGCATTCTGTGTTTAGCATTATCTGATTTAGGTTAGTGAGAAAGTTGAAGAAGTGAAAATGCACTGAATTCCAATGAAATACTTTGCTTTTCCGCAGACCTGGCATGGTTCAGCTTCATGCAATCATACATGGGATTCTGTTGATAATCTTTCTGTCTTAGGACTTTTGTGATGAATGCCTTTTGTACTTCACTGCATAAATTAAAAAAAACCAAACAAACAACAAAACCTTAACTAACAGAATAGCTAGTTGTTTGTCCCAATTATGCAGAGTGGGGGTTCAAGGACTTCTTTGAA
>VXBU01009048.1:21033-31587 GCA_013400315.1 Bombycilla garrulus
AACTAAAAAAACCCCCAAAAAGAACATACAAAAAACCCAAAACCTCTATGGCATTAAATCCTATGAAAAGTGGGTAACTTTGCTGAAAAAAATTAGAAGGCTCTCAACAGAGTTATATCAGTCAGCCAAAGTCACCTCAAAATACTTCTCTTATTTTGTTTCAAAAATATTGTCTTAGTTTTCTTCTTCATCCAGGAATTGTGCAGTGATGTACCAGAACAGCACAGTACATGAAAATAGCAAGAGTTTGTGCTAAGGGCTACCTTTCTCAGTATTTTTAGCAGCCTTAAACAGTATTCTCCAAGTAGCATCGGTGTAACCAAAATCAAAAAGAATACTCAATAAATTTAAAGGTATTAAATCAGGCAAATACATTTACAGAGAACGGGAGCCAGTGGGTTGGCTCATTTTATATGAGATGTCTGAATTATGTTGACAATCTAATAATGTGCCCGAGTAGCCAAGGGCTGATACAGGCCTGCAGGAGCTGGTAATGTGGCTGTAACATCTTATAACATTAAGGACATCATGGAGATAAATGAGACTAATGTAGTCTGAAAATGAACACCTCCCTTGATTTAAAAAATAAGTTAACTATNTTAACTAACAGAATAGCTAGTTGTTTGTCCCAATTATGCAGAGTGGGGGTTCAAGGACTTCTTTGAAAAGTATATCAGAGAAGACACTCTGGATAGAATCCATCCTTTCTCTGTCTACTTGTTCACAACCAAATTTGTCCTAAATTTATGTCTTACTTTTAAAGCACAAATNTCAATAAATTTAAAGGTATTAAATCAGGCAAATACATTTACAGAGAACGGGAGCCAGTGGGTTGGCTCATTTTATATGAGATGTCTGAATTATGTTGACAATCTAATAATGTGCCCGAGTAGCCAAGGGCTGATACAGGCCTGCAGGAGCTGGTAATGTGGCTGTAACATCTTATAACATTAAGGACATCATGGAGATAAATGAGACTAATGTAGTCTGAAAATGAACACCTCCCTTGATTTAAAAAATAAGTTAACTATAAAAATAAATATTGTGCATTTACCATTTATATCTAGAATCTTGTGTGCAATTTATACATATTGCTGTATATAAGTTACTGAGATAAATATTACAGTAAAATATTAATGGTTTTTTACAAAGCAAAAAATATAATTAGCAGAGGTGGAAAGCACCATTTTCTGTTGTTACCCAACCATAGCTATTACTTTAAGCAAAACCATAAAAGTGACATTATACAGCAGAAGTAATGAAGTGTGGGTGGAAAATCAGCTGAGTTGACATGCAAAATGAGACACTTCAGGACTGTCTGTGCTGGTAAATGAAATGCAGTCAAAATATTGCTCTATGTGGAATCTTATAAAGAATCTGAAAATTTATTTTATCCTATTTGGGATCATAACATGTATTAAACTAGAACAATTATTATTAAATATTGTAAATTTCTTTTCATTTTTTTTTCTTTTCCCCATAAGTAGAGGAGCTTAATTCCCACAAAAATATTTGCTACAAATATAACTCATGGACTTATTCATAACATGATTTTTTTTAATTATGATTTCCACCAACAAATCATATAACTTACATTTTTTCAGGATTTTGAATGAATGCTAGCAATTAGCTAATAAGTTAAAGATTATTTACATTGTGTCATTTATCCTTTTAAATGTAATACCACATGTCATATGAGTAATAATTTTTTTCAGAGCCTCATGCCAGCTACTATGCTACTCATTAGCAAAAATAACAGGAAGAAGACATTAATTAAAGAAGCTAAAAAAACAGAAGCAGAGCTTGACAATTTTCATCTGTTCAGGAAAAACAGCCCTGAACATACATACCATCCCAGAACCACAGAAGTGCTGAGGCTAGGAAGTACCTCCAGAGATCATCTAGTCCAACCCCCCGTTCAGAATAAGGTCAGTCATACACAGGAGGCTGCTCAGGGTTCATGTTCAGTTGGGATCTGAATATGTCTTAGGATGGAGAACTCCACAACCACTCTAGTTGCTCCAGTGTTTGACCACCATCACAGCAAAAAAGGTTGGTTTTTTTTTCTTCTTATCGTTAAACAAAATTTCTTGTATTTAAGTGCCTGTCTGTTGCATCTCATCCTGTAATTGAGCAACACAAGAAGAATCTGGCCCCATTTTCTTTATTCCCTGTAAGATCCAGTAATAACATGACAGTTTTCATACATGTATTATTTGTATTTCAGTAGCAACCAGGTTGAGGCATAAAGACAGATCAGGAAAATAGGCAGGAAAATGTAGCTTAATTATTCAGATTAAAAATAAGAAATAGTGAGAGTCAAGTACTGTCTGAAGTTACACAGCCTCTCATTTTCTTATTAGCATTTTTACCCTTCAACATTTTTGAAAATGTGACAGATAAGCAAGAAAAAAACCTTATTGTTCTCTTTTCATTAGTTACTCTAGCGCATTGTCTTGCTTTATTAGCTGTCCCAGTGAAGGCAGGAAGTACTAGGCCTTGGTCAACACATGTGGAAAGTCAGCCTCCTCAGCCTCCTTCTACTTAACATTGTACTCTACATGATTTCCATTGGGTACACTAATACACAAATTACGTTTCAAATGCCTGCTTTTGTGTGTGTGTGTGTGTGTAATTACTAACATGTGCAGGAGTGGAGTCAGTATAGCACTCAAGAGGTGCCTATATTTGCTGTTCTTGTAAAAAATATAAAATCATTGGGCTGAAATGAATGCTTAGAAGAGAAATAATGAGATAGGAAGCACTGGGAAGATGGTAATTTCTGTAGAAACTTGTAGTAGTCTTACATGTCATGTTTTTTTTTTACTACAGAAGACAGTAAAGAAAAAGGAAAGAATAAAAAAGGCAAAACACACATAGAAAGATCCATCAACAAGACCAAAAGTGGCAAAATTGTGTGAACCTTATCAGTATGATGGGGAAGTATAAGCAGGACATGTTCTTGACTATTCAGCTAGGGAAAAGGGAATTTCGTAGTGGTATACCAACATGTCCTTTTCCAGCAGCCTGAAGAAAAGCGATAAATAAGGGAAATATAATTGCATTTAAAAGAAAGTAACAGAACTTATAGTAAAAAAAATGCAGTTTGCTTGCCTGAATAGAAGATTTAAAAAAAATTTATCATATCCTCCTTCTATACTTGAGTCAGACTGCATTTCTTGTTTCAGTACTGAACTGTACAATGTAAACTTGTTCATCACCTCTGTGATGAAGCAATCTACCTGAATTTAGGCTTGTGCTGGTTGTTCTAGTATACTTCAGAAAATAAACCAGGCCTACTTTTTCTTTTTTTTTTTTCTTGATTATTTAGGAGTTTATTTCCCATACTTTTGTACATTGATAAAGCTTAGTATAAATTTATTAACTGAAAATTATGATTCAGTCAGGTACAGATCCAGAGAGCTTAAAATCTTCCTATTTTAAAATGAGTTTTCCACCGCACACCTCATCCTGGAATCATGCCTTCAGAAGAATCCAGTCTTGAGATGGAGGGATGTAATTAGATATCAGAACCTTGGAAACAAAAACCTTGTAGACTTTCAGTTGTTTCCCAGTAAAGTAGATAAAACTGGCTGCAAATAATAAAAATCCTTTGATGAAGCAACAACTCAGATAAGCAAATTTTATTCCATTGCTGTTCTGTATGCTGAAACCAAGTCCTGGGGTCTAAAACTAAGTATAAATGAATACAGATGTTCACGGATTTCTACCAATTTCTACCATCTTAAAATCTGGCCTGAATGAAGTTATACCTTCATATTTGGATCATCTTATGCTTCAAATAAAGGCAGCTTAATTTTTTCAATCTGCATGTGCTTTTTTTCCTACAAGTTATATGGTAAACCAAATTGAGGTAAAATTTCTGAAGCCAAAGGGACTGAATATATTTGCCTGATCAGAATTTGCATGTTGTTGATGTATGTCCCCAAGATATACCTATTTGTTAACCCTAGAAAACTGTAGGTGGAAGGCACTGTTCTTCCCTTTTTTAAAGCCTAAATTATACAGATGTGTTTGATTGGGCAGCATGTGGGCTGGTGTTGAAATTGGGATGTGTTGGCCTTTCTCTGACTCTGCCTGCTTACAGAATGAACAGCTTTTGTTTAAGCTGTCATTCTAAGGATAAAGAGGATAGAGAGACTCCCTTACTTCTCCAATTTCTGTTGCAGTAGCACTGTGAAATCCCCCCGAGCAAGAACAGCTATGTTGCTAGAAGCTGCATAAACAAACCTCTGAGTAAGATTGCTCTGTCTTCCATTCAATTTGAAGGAAAGCTGAACGGCAGAACAGCATGGCAGTGCTCATCTCTAAGAGGCAAAAGAAAGGTGATGCATGATTAAATAAAACATGCTTAACAACATACTCATTCAGCCACCTTTCTACCTCAGCAAGATATCAGCATTTTGCAGGCACTGTGGCAGAGATAATAAATGGTTAATCTGTATTGTTTGCATCTGGTGTCTGACAGAGAGGATTTCCTCAGGAACAGGTTTTCAGTTTCTTCACTGATCACTTAGCTGTGATCTAGTCTGAACTCACAGCTCACTTGTAGGCAGAATCGTCTCTGGAGGTACAAGCATGACTTTTTTTCTGGTGATGTCCTTCTGGTTGGAGGTAATGGCAAATATTCAGCCTAGGGCTTATATGGCAGAGCTAGGGGCTCCTTGTAAAGCCGAGGCCATCTGGGTAACAGCATGCCAACTTCTGAGTATTTTAATTATATTTAAGCTTTTTCTGGAACAAAACAATCAGTTTACTATCTGTCTTGTTCCCTCACGCTCTGTTCTGGCATTGAGGGCGAGGAACTCTTCTGGAGCAGAGAGAGAGATAGTTACAAACTAACGGCTTGTAAGGAAAAATCTAAATAATCTTGCAGGGGTGTCCTAGGTTACAATGTAAAATATGCCAGAAGTTCTGTATTCTATCTCCATCTTCATGTACTGTTAAAATCAGTAGGGGCAGTGTTCTCCTTACCTCCTCCCCCGGACCATCTCCTGTTAATGGGCCATTAACACCTTGCCCCATGAGTCATAGATAACTCCCTCCGGGAGCCATTTCCTGTTTAATGGTCCATTAAGGACCCACCCCATGACTCAGAGAATGACATCAGCCCATTGTGAGAAGCTCCGCCCAGGGGGAGGAGCCAAGCATTCCCACTTGGATATAATCTGGGCACTTGGACAGAACAGGCATCTGCCTTCTACTGGATTCCTAGAGGAGCAGCCTTCTCTCCCACTGGATTCCCAGAGGAAGGACCAGACCCTTCAACATCATCACCGGACCACTGGAGGAAAACTCCACCCTTCTACAGGATCTCTGCTTCAGCAGAACCATCTGTCACCCCAGGATGACTACTGGAGCCACCATTCAAACTGGACTGCTACCAACACCCTGACTGACAGGGTGTCAGGTTGTATTCTAACTGTCAAGTTCTGTCTTTTGTTTAATACTGCATCTTGTTCTAATTTTCCTATTAGGTTGTAGTTTGTTGGGTTTTTGTTTTATTTTATTTTGTTTATACATATTAAAGAACTGTTATTCTTATCCTCATATTTTTGCCTGAGAGCCCCTTTAAATAATTTGGAGGGAGGGGGTTTACATTCTTCTGTTCCAGGAGGGGCTCCTGCCTTCCTTGGCGGGCACCTGTCTTTCAAAACCAAGGGGGCAGGGAGGGGCAGGGGAAAGAGGTGAAAAAGCCAAGGCAGAGAGACAAACATGCAAGACTTTGTATCAGAACTCCTCTATTCTACTCCTATAATTTGCTGCTCCTGCTGTGGTGCAACTTGAGACAAAAGTTGTTTTATGAGGGGGTAATCGAGTTCAGTGAACACAAAGTCATGAACACACAATTATTTCTCATGTTTCTTTTATCTGCCTACACCCCTAGAAAAAATGGTATCTGTCTTCAGTCTGCCATTACACATTAACTGTGCATTTTGAATGTCCCCATGGTGCTGCTGCTGCAGACTCTGAATCTTCCTGACCACAGGCAAGCAAGAAGCATTTCCTCTGGGAGGATGCAGAGCATCTGTGAACAGTCTTTGCAACTCTGCAGATTAAAAGAAGTTGTAGATTAAACACAGTGGGGGCTCAAACTGACCAGAAGTGACTGGTTTCTCTCACCCTGTACTGAAGCAATAAAGACTGATCCTGGGCCCACACTGACCGCTCTCTGGCTTTAAAACCCTGGGAGACGCAGCTTTTATGAGGACTTGCAATTATCTTTTTGGGACTGCAGTGAGCATCCAAATACAGACATCTCAAAGGGCTTAATTCATGTGGTCCTTCCATTATCAATTGTGGCTTTTTCATTAAGGCTCTCCTTGAAAAAATACTTCATGACTTTGCTTTCCCAGCTACACTCTCTTAAGCCTTAAAAACCAGTAACACACTTACTCATTCTAGCTGTTTTTAAATCAAAACAGAGCAGTTCTACACCGCCAATAATATGAATACTCAAAGTGAAGTACCCCAAATCAGTTTTGATTTCTTTGCCCTCTAGTAAATGATATAGTTTTAGGAGTATTTAAAAAATACTTAATGATTTAAAAACATTTCTAAAACTTATCTTTACTGTTCATGTAAGACAGTTTTTAAGAAATAATCTTTGGGGCTTTGTGACCAAGTCAAAACTTGGTGTACAGGAAGGGGAAATTACTTATAGACTAACATTATTTGCAGAAAATAGCTGTCTTTGACTGAAACATGTAATTATCAAATAATACTCCTGGGTTATAACTTTTCATTATGCTGTGAAGTATGCTGCAGGAAGAAATAAATGTAAAAGCAAGTAGGAAGAGAGTAACTGTATATGTTGACTAGTTTTTCCCCCATTATTCTGATGAGCATGGAGTCCATCCATAGGGATTTTTGAAGGTTCTGCTGCTAAAGAGCTGCATGCTGCAATTTAACAATATAAACTACTTTCATCCCTAAGTTTACATCATATAAAAGTTATGAGGGTAATGATGCCTCTCATATCTCTCCCCATGGAAGAATGGCTACTTCCAAAGTGAAGTTGGTTCATCTTGCAAAGGAAAATAGGAAGGGATGTATATATTTGTTTTGGGTTTTTTATTTTTTTGGTTGTTGTTGTTGTTGTTTTGTTTTGGTTTTTTTCCTAAACAAGATTGCTATGCAAGTTCAGGAACATGGAGTCCGAAATTATTTAAAAATGGCAAATTTCATACTTTTCAATATGAAAAGTAAGTGAAAGTATTTGAAAACTCTCTGTGACAAGCAGTATCACTTGTAATGATGGACTACTTCACCCATAGGGTGGTAAAAAAAAGGCACACGTTGCCCAGAGAAGCTGTGGGTGCCCTGAAAGTGTTCAAGGCCAGTTTGAATGGGGCCCTGACAATCTGATCCAGTGGGTAACACCCCTACCCATGGCAGGAAGATATCTGGATGATCTTTAAGGTCCTTTCTAACCTAAACTATTCCATGATTCTATGATTTCCTGAAATCAAAAGCATAGGGGGCATAGAACATTTCACATATACCCCATACAAGTTCTAGGCCGATATCTACTAATTTATGTTATCTTTCAGCCTTATTGTAGTTACTTACTTAATCATTATTTATTCTTTCTATTGTGTGTCAAGAAAATTCTAATTTTGATTTGTTATTAATCACTTCATATGGACATAGAGGTTAATAATTCTTAAGAAATTAAGAGTGAAAATATGAGCAAAAGCAATGCAAAATAGCATTCTTATCATGTTTTTGTAGGGATATCAGCGTTAAGTTAAAAAATATATAACAATAAAATATATGATGATAGCTGAATGTGAGTTTTGCAGACCAATAAAATTATTAATGCAACATGTTGGTGCATGAAATAAACAAAAAGGTATGACAGATAATTCAGTAACAAAATATGTGTTAATATATACCACTGTATTCATAAATTTTAATAGAACTATTTATCACGGCAAGAATTGTTAAGGAATTCGGTAGGCTTTCTGCCACTGTGGTAAGATGAATGATGAATCTGATGCAATGCAGGGTTTTTTTAATAATTTATTGGGTCGTGAGTTATGGTTTTATTCAATTGAATATTATTAGACGGGTTTGCCCCAGGCAGTGAGCATGGTATATGAAAAAAGAAAAATAGATTAAGCAAACACTCAGTGAGTTTAATCATTTCAAACAGGGCAGAGGATAAAGGCACCAACAGATTTGTCATTAATTCAGCAGATGTTTTTACCTCCACACAACATAATCACAGGATGAGAGTTGTCACTGAAGTCCTGAAAGTATGATGATAATAATTAATAGTCTGAATAATCTATTATTTTCACACAATTGATTTTTTTTTTTCTCCATGAAAAACAACAAGGGATGGAACAGAGGGTAGAAGGTCTTTTCAAGAACGGTGGGATAAATATATTTTTCTTCATACCAAATCCTATGTCTATTTTTTATAAAATAGTGCCATTCAGCACAATGATAGCTGGTGGTGATTTTTCCTGATGGAGAATGGAATGAATCATCATTGCTCCACTTTGTCCACATTCTAAGGATGTCTCACCACAGAGAGTATCCATCAAATTTTTATCAAGAACCATTATCACTGGCTTCCCACTCAAAGCCTTACCTGTAAGATGCAACCAAATCCATTTTTCAACAAAAAATATTAAGCTTCTTTGAGAAGAGAGAAGGGACCTGAACTATAGTAGAATAAGATGTATGCCTCCTGTACTGTTCATAAAAGTATAGGCAAAGGTCAAGGTGGTAAAAAGACTGATCTTAACATCTGCAAACATTAGATTGATTAATGGCTTTATTATTATGTGTATGACTCTTGACTTGTCATAGAACTGCTTTTTCAACATCAGGTGAAAGAGCCATAAATGTCTTCATTACATAATTTTCTGTTTTTCTTGATCATTGCCTCAGTCATATAAAGGCTGAGCATTTTCATCAATTTCATTGGTAGCTATAATTACTCAATACTTAACAATATTTTAAAATATGTATCTGAAACTGTTTTTCTAGAAAGAAACAAACATGCAGTTCATGAAACAACACTTTGCCTTTCACAATTACTCTGGGGCTATGTAGGAAGTGTTTGACAAAGCCCAGGTTAATATCAAACTCTCCTAGTCAATGCCTAACTACCAAAACTGTAAATTACCCTATTTTTTTTTTTTTCAGTTGCTTGTGGTAAGTTCCAACATCAGTGCTAATGCATCACTTTATGCACATCTGACATTTCCTGAATAGTGATTCATTCCATGGCTTTCAACATAGCATTCAGACACCCTGAGTAGATCACAGAAACAGAAATTCTGTGGACCAGTGTATAGGAACAGAATCACAGTTATGACAGGGGGAAAAAAGTCAGTTCCTGTCCTTGGCATCAAAAATATACTTCTTTTTCTATTAAAGGGCTTCATTGATCAAACTCCAATTGGGTACTGATTAACTAGTTTGTTCTTAAGGAATGAGATGCAGGAGGTTGATATTAGGTCACCCAGAGTTAACCTTTCTGTATGTTTGATATTCTGCAGATAAGCAGCAGATATGACAGTTTCAAAAGCTACTTTTTCTATGAGAATGGCCATAGCCTATGAGGTAGGAATATTTTTGCTTTCAAATTTTGCTTAATTGTATTTTTAATGAGTTTTTGTTTTCAGAATGATCAAAGAAATATAAAAATACTGATTAATTTCATCTCACACTCTCATCACAGTAGGTGATAGCTTAGATAGATCCGTGATGTAGTGCTTAAATCTCTGAGATGTTAGAGTCTGCCTTTCTTTCTCGAGTGCTGTAATAAAAATGGCAAGGAATTTGCAGACTGAAGATGTGTGAGTCACAGGAAAAGACAATTTCACTGTGTTATCCAGTCAGAATGCATGTAAGGTTTCCATACTCTAAACTTCAGAATTGTTAATGAACATTTCAAGAGCAGGTTAACTACTTAATGACTCTACAGATCACATCTGCCATTCCACATCAATGGCAGCTGCTGCAAGACTCTATGACTATTAAGGAAGGAGCCATACATGCCAGTGTTTGCCTAGATTGAAGAATCTCTGGGGATAGATATATACTTTTAACCTGTTGGAGAATAGCTCTTAATAAAAATGAAAATAGTAGCAAAAGCAATCACTAGTTGTGATTATAGATAAATGTTTTATTCAGATCTTAAACTTTTCTTACTTTCTCTCCTTGTGCTTTCTTTGCTGTTTTTATTTTCCTTTAAAAGCCTGTTTCCAGAATAACTCCTTTATATCATTATATATCTTCTTATTTTTTAAAAATTTGATGATATTTTAATTTCATAAGAAACCATGTAAACTTTTGTCTTCAATCTGTTACCTTTTTGTGTGAATATGCTATTTTAAACATAATCTTTTTTTGGCTAAAGGGAGAGGGAGAGAAAAAGTACAAAATTTCCTGGAGCTAGTAAATGGGGGAGTTAGAATAGAATATAATGTGGCAGCTTAAGTTTGCTGCTGCTGTGCATACAATGTAAAATGATCATTAATGTTATTCAGTAAAGAGACTCGCATAAAATAA
>VXBU01009049.1:0-12777 GCA_013400315.1 Bombycilla garrulus
ACTTTTGTCGTTTCTTTCCAGTTATCCATATCTGCTCTGTCCCAGTTGATGAAGAAGATGCCACTTTATCGTAAAGAGATTAGTAAAGTAAGGGGTCTTTTGTAATCACACCTTCTCAGTAAATAATTCTGCGCACTTTGTTTTGTTGAAGTCTAGTTTTAGTCTGTCATCTTCCTCTATTGTGCTGTATAGCTGTTCTCCAAATTAATGTTTTCACCTGCTGTAAAACTTAGAGAATTTTTTTCCATGTGTTTCATTTTACTGTGTAAAAGAATAAAATAATTTGTGTACTTTGAGGATTGAAGAAGTCACAACAGTTTGATATTTTATAAGGTATTATGGGGGTCAGGCTCTAAGTGAAGGGGAAAACACAGAAAATGTGTAATGGTACTGAAGGATTGACTCTTGTAACCAGTAAAAATTATGGCTAGGCTAGAAAAAATACAAGCTACAGCAGCTTGTGATGGTTTTTTTTGTTGTTTCTGTCTTATAGCAAGTTGTTCATCTTAACATAGCAGAAGATTGCATGAGCAAGTTCAAACATAACATAGAAAGGCTCTGTAAAACTGAACAGGTATGTTTAAAAAAGCCACAACCAAAGAGCAACTTAGCAAGTATTGCAAGTACTGCTTTTTTGTTTGCAGGAATTTTAACTGACTAAACCACGAAGTCTCTTGCCTTTATTTTGTCATCAGTTTTAGAGGTGGTAGTATTAGAACTAAGTGTAATGTACAAGGTTCTTAATCTGCCAATAAGGAAGTGTTCCTAAGAGTTTTGGTTGGTTTTTTTTTTTTTTCTTGCAATCTGGCTCATTTGTATAAGGATCACCTTTGTTTTCATGGCTTAAAACACCTATGAGGTTGCTTTAATATGTTGTACAGAGGGAAGCCCTTTTAAATGTCTGGGAAAAGTACCTTTTAGGGTGAGGCATTACATTGTGACTATAATTTACATTTTTAAGAATTCTAGATATCACAGTTTTAAATGTTTAAGTGGTATTTAGTGTTATTATAATGCTGTAACTATTGAAATAAATGTCAGACTTGTCATACTGAGTTTAAATTGATGCATCTTGATAATTTCCTGAAACCTGAGGTTTTATAAAGTTACCTTTCAAAACACACAGAACAATGTTGATTTCAATTACTTCAATGATTTTAACCATGGTGTCTGTTTTTATTTTTAATTAATTTAGGACTTGGCTCTTGGAACTGATGCAGAAGGTCAAAAAGTAAAAGACTCCATGAGGGTCCTCCTTCCAGTTCTGCTCAACAAAAGTCATGACAGCTATGACAAAATCAGAGCTATTCTCCTGTATATCTTTAGCACAAATGGTATGACAAGTTGCCCCATTTTTTTTCCTCAGTGTTATGAGTTTAACCTCAAGTTTTAGGGGAGTACAGTGATTTTAGTTAACATAAGTGCCTGCATTGGAGTTGATAACTGGGTTTGAAAGAAACCCTATTTGTCCTCTGTATCCTCTCTGATTAGTAGCAAAGATATTACTGATAAAGAGTTAAGAGATGTAATTCAAGTGTAGATTCATACAGTGTTTTAATACCATTCTTATTTTTGCATGTGTACAATAGTTTGTTCTCTTGTTTTCACATGGTGTTGAAGCTGTTAAAGGGGTTGTCTGTTGCAACCTGAAAATAAAGTCAGTGGGGAAAAAAAATTGTTGTAGAGAAGGAGCAAATTGGCAGAATGCTGGTCTGAGGAATCTGTAACAATGTTGAGTTTTGGTCTCAAGAATGGACCATTAAACAAAATTATATCTAAAATATAGTACTTTGTTAAACTTAGACTGGTCACACAGAAAAAACAAAGATGTTCTGGACTAAATAATAGCCCAGAATGTGTGAGACAAAACTGGTCTTACTCAGAGTCACTTGGTAATTGTTGTCTGTTTTCCATATATTGAAGGAACTACTCAGGAGAACTTGGACAAGCTGATCCAGAATGTGCAAATAGAAAGTGATAGTGATATGATAAGAAATTGGAAATACCTCGATGTTCCTGTTATCTCTTCAGTAAGAATGTATTTATTTGTTTTGTAATTTCCTACTGTCCAAGGACCTGCAGCTCTTTCAGAATCTCTTAGCAATATTATCCAGGTCTGGGTTTGGAAGCAGATAATTACTAGGAGTTCTTTTTTGTAATGTGTTTAAGTGGTAAATCCTTTGAAAATTATTTGTGTTAGTTGTTTAAAGTAAGGTACCCATAATATTCCCTCTGCACTTATAAGATGGTAACTTGAGCTAGTTGGTTTTGGAAACTGCCAGCTTACTCAGTTCCTTGTCTCTGAAGTTGATATTTCTAGTGTATCCCAAATTCTAGAGGTATTAATTATTTATTTAAAATCTCATACTTATCCCCCCTCCTTCTGCTACTGACTGCTAGTAAGTTTTGAAAATCCAAACACTAAATAATACAACCATGTTTTGAAAATCTTTTCAGTTTGTTGCTCAGCAGCATAAATATGCTAGAAGGGACCGGTCTAAAGAAGAAACCTTTCAGCTTTCTAGGTGGACTCCTGTTATCAAAGATGTTATGGAGGTAAATTTCACCAACTAATTAATTCATGGGTGCAGTGGAGAAATTTACTTGGGTGAGCCATTATAGCCAGTCTTTTGAATTCCATAGTATTTTGAGTTAATTTTGTGAAATACGTCTGGTGGGCAAAGTGATCGCTTCTAGTCTGCCTCTAATATGGAACATTAGACTGCTGTTAGTAATTCTTATTAGAGGTCATTTTAAAGGGTGAGACAAATGAAAGTGAAAGCAAAAAGTCTTTCAGAACAGCTTGTCCTGGGGTTGGCAGTGTTTTGTATAAAGATCTGTATCTTCTTGGTTTTAGTTCAGTGGGTCTTTAACCTGCAATTCTAATCCAAACTATAGTGTGGTAGAGCCTGGAAGGTGTTACTTGCCAGAAGAGTATTTTCATTGTTCTTAAACCTCTTCCTAAGCATCAGTCAGTGACTGATGTCCTGCAAGACAGTGAGTTTACAGGAGTGTTAGTCTGACCTGGTGCTGTCATTCATAAATTCTTGGTGGCTTTCACATGTCCATTTATGTTTTCAGGGGACTCTGACTTCGCTCATACATTGCCATATAGAAATTAAGTACATTAGGATTATTACAGATGAAAAGCTGCTAGTGAAATCTGAACAGTTAAATCAGTAATAGATTTATAAAAAAGCATGCGTACTCACAATTCCTTGTGATACACAAAACACTTATAATACATTTTAACATTATGTGGTCTAGCATTTTGTTACTTAGGAGTTTTATTCATGAGATGCTACTTGCAATTATTTGTTGGGCTGCAATTATGTGTTGGCATGAAATTCCAATTAGACATCCTTTCTGAAAGCTGAAACTTGGTGGGATTAAGGTCTGTATGGCTGTTTAGAGTGTGTCTTTATTTTGCACTTCAGGATGCTATAGAAAACAGATTAGATTCAAAAGACTGGCCTTATTGTTCCCGGTTTCCTCCCACCTGGAATGGTTCAGGAGCAGTAAGGTAAATGGTTTGGTTTCCTGTAACATAATTTACCCAAATCTCATCATTTTTGTCATTTACATTCTAAAGCTTTACAGCAGTGTGCTTGCTGAACAGTGAAATAACACATGTAAGCTAATGTTAATGTGCCAAGCCTCTATGTTTTTTTTAATCTAAAACATACTCAACTTGGTTGTTATTTTAATAGATAGTAGTGTATAGCTTTTTTATTTGTAGTATCTCCCTTTTGCTTCAAGTTTAGAAATAACATTTCATATTCCCAGAATGAGGAGTTTAAACCATTGAGCTTATTAGTGTGAAGTAGTTTCAGGAATGAATGTTCAGTACTGTGACTTAGGTAAATATAATGTTTTACTTCTGAAAGTTATCTCTGCCATGTCAGTGGTAGTGACATTATTGGGGTTAATGACCTCAGGAAATGAAATTAATCTTCTGTAGGCTCTGTCATTAGGAAATATGAGCCTTTTAGGCTATTTGACTCCTATTGCCAGGGAGTGGTTTAGACAAGTCCAGGACAGTTGGAAATCTTGAATTCTCTGCTAATGAATGTGAAATGTGTGCTTGCATATTTAGTGAATGCCACTGAGAGATGATATTTGGATTTTTTTTTAGCTGACCTGTACTGTTTTTTCTTTCTCTTTTTAATTCCACTAGCTCTTGAACCTCATGACCAATACCTGCGGATTTGAGAGCTTTATCATTTTTTATAGTGTTATTTAAATTGTGAGACTAAAGACTCCCAAGAGTGTTTCTATCGCAGGAATGCTCACTGTACTAATCAGGTGCTAGAATTCAGGGAGGGAAACACTAAACATATCCTAAATGTGGATTACACACTTGAATTGGAATTTTTACCTTAATAAAAAACAAAGGATACACAGCCTTAGGAAAATAGTTTTTTTTACATCCACTTCTAATTAAAGGTGGTGTGTTCTTCTGTTCCTGGATATGCACTAGGGTGATCAGTGCAAGGGAGGAATACTAGTGCAAGTCCTTGTACACTGGAACTTGATCTCTGTCTTATACGCTGATAAAAAGTAGCAATCTTGAAGGCACTCTAGCAGAGAGATCAGGACTGCAGATGACTTAACCTGGGTGCAATTACTACATATGTATTAGACCTCTAAGAGCTTCAGGCTGCTTTTGTTTTTCTTGGGTATCTGAATCTGATTTGACAACGGACAAATATTTTCTTTAGAGATTGAAAAACCTAAGACTCCATCTTTTTCAAATGAAACTCCCGTGAAAAAAGCCACTGGAATTGAGGGCCTGGAGAGTTAAGCTGCTTGGCAGGAGTCCTTGCTGTGTGTGCAACCAAGCTTTTATTTAGTATTAATTTTCCCCCTGGTGATACCTAAACAGTTTGAGAAATGTGATTATTTAAAAAAATTAATAAAAACAAGTGTTAATTTATCTAAATACTTTTGCTGACATTGTAACCAAGCCATGAACTGCATGACAGAAATTGCTACCGCTTGTTGACTGTATAATTTTAACCAAAAATTAATCAGGCAAGCTGTATAAATGTCATCTCATGAAATGTTTTGCAGTGCACGGCAGAAGCCTCGAGCGAGTTGCAGAGAGGAGCGAAGGAGCGGCGCGAGGCTGATTGTCTTTGTGATTGGAGGAGTAACGTACTCGGAGATGCGCAGCGCTTACGAAGTGTCTGAGGCCTACAAGACCTGTGAAGTCGTTATTGGTGAGCTTGCCCTGGGAAAGGGTGGGGTGTGTGCTGTACTACACGTGCTTCTGGAAAATGTAAGACTCATTTTTCTTGGATTCCCTCTGTTGGTTCACCACACAGCCAGTGTATTTGTTAAGACTACGCATTTAAGCTCTAGGGAAGATTTATGTCAGAGATATGTCAGTGTATAGTCAGTAAGATTTGAAGAGAGCTTTATTTCTTTGCATTACAGTTTCCTCACGAATTTTTGCATCTGCCTGTGCTTTACCTTCAGTTGCACTTGCTACTCTCGTTGCTTTTGGAAGTAGGAAAGCTAACAGACTAGTGCAAAATTGCTTACTTCGGAGGAAAAAAGTATTAAGAGAGCTCAACAATCCTAATCAAAATTCCACCCAAAAAGCTCTAAAATTGCAAAACACTTTTTCAGCATAACTCAGTTGACTTTACAACATTTTTGAGTTTCTGTTGTGGCTACTTGAGAGGCTTTGCATAAACCACACAATGATTAACTGTTTGGGTCCTGAAAACTCCCCTGCTTAAGATTTGGTGATTGGCAGCTGGTGTAGTAATCTCTCAGCACTTCAGAAGAAGCAAATGCGTGTTCCATCAGCTGCTGTGCTTCAAATGAATTTTAAATGGCTTTACAGGAAATAATTTGGTGCTAAAGCATGTACATGTATATATAATATATAGGAACAGAGCTCCTTGATACAGAACTTTACCCCAGACCTGGGTCCATCTGCAGGGCCAGCTGATGGCTGGGTGCAGGGTCATCTAAAGCGTTCTAAATTGCTCAAGAGGTCTACATTTGGCATTTAAACTTAGTCTTGAGATTCAGATTGAATCTTATTTACCATTTACCATGTTGTTAAACAAATACTCTTCCCTAAAACAGTGTCAGCCTTGAATCTGTAGTCTAGAGTGTGTTACCTCAAAATATTCAAGGGTATTGTAGGTGTGTTTGTGTGTGATTGGTTTTGTTTTGGTTTAGTTTTTTATTTGCTAGTTTCATTGGTGGTGGTTGAGGTAGGTTTAATAATGCTGCTTCTAGTTCTGAGTAGTGATGGAAAGACCAGGACAACAGGAATGTGGTTTAACCAGGTTATTTCTTCATCTGAGGCTTGTTTACAATACCATGTTTAGTGTCGGTGACTCTTTCACTGGGGTATCTGGCACTCACCACAGCACCATCTTCCCTTTTGTTTAGAGATGATTCTTTTAGTTTTGTTTGTAATCCTGATTTCTGAGGGAAGGTGATAGTTGCAAAATTTCCATGTGGATTACTGAAAAATGAACATTGGGCTGTATTCTAGATTCAGAACTCCAGGAATATTAGCCCTTTCAGAGTGACACTACTTGTTGCCTTCAGAGCTGTGGGCTGACCTTTCATGGATGGCAGAAGTTATAGTCATTCTCTGTGAGAATAAGAGAGGTAGTTGTGTATTGAAAAATAATAAGGATTTTCTTTGCTGCTCAAGACGTGAATTTTGTTCTTCTAAGGAGATGTTAGTCAGTAAAAGCCAATTTTCTGTAATTGGTATTTTTGTGGAACACTACTGTTTGTGATAGTCTTGAATCCAGATAGTTTCTTGGTTCTAGGGTAATCTCTCACTAACTCACCCTTTCACAGAATGACAGGTTTCTTGCAAGCTGGGACAATTGCCCAGGTTCATTCCTGTCTTTCAAACAGGACAAAGCAGGACTTGAAACTTGTGTTCAAAGTGTGCGTCCTGATCTGGATGTCAGATTTTGGGAAGAGGGACATTGCCTACCTAGTGGGGACACATGATGGTGTTTTATAGAAAAACACTTTGTAATATTGCACTTGTCACTTTTCCAGGTGCAGCAAAAAACACTGGCATGTAACTGATGTTTTAAAGAGGGAATATCTGAAGGTCAGAATTTGACTGATACAGTTCATACTTATGTTTTGTCAGGTTCTACTCATATTTTGACTCCTAGAAAACTGCTGGAGGAAGTGAAGAGCCTTAGTAAACCCAAGGATATGGTCTGCATTAAGGATGAATAGATACAGATGTTTGATGCATTAAAAACACAAATAGTATGTACATATTCTAATGGAACTGACTTTTCCAAATACTGCACTTCAATACTACATGGTTCCTAATGGGAGGTCATGTTATAATTTATATTTGCTGCTTTTGGGGGAGTAGAAGGCAGAGAGATGAAAAGATAAACACGTGTGTTTCTTAGGTTCTACTTGGTTTTACACTGCAAGTGCTTTTTCAAAAGGGCATGTTTGTTCCTAATTAATTATGCTACAAGTTACTGTAACTATATATAAACTGGAATTGTCTTTGAGAACTGTGAAAGCTTTCTATAATAGAGTTTATTTCTAAAAATGCCTGAATTAAAAAGGGCGTAGGCTCTTGGGTGGGGACTTCAAGAGAACATGTAAATATGGGTTTATGATTAAAATGTTTCATACAAGTTCAGTGTCTTAAAATGTAATGTTTTATGTAAAAATAACTCACTGAAAATTCTTTAAATATGTGTAATTGTGAAAAATCTAAAGACTTTTTAGGTGGTGCTGGGTAAAGTAGGTAGTTAATCACAGAATTATTGAGCAGTTCCAATCACAGTAAATAACTTTGGAGAAATGCTGTCAACTGTGCACTGAAGTACACTTTATATTTAAATATATACAGAGATTATTACTGAAGCTTTTTTTTTGAAAGTTAATTTCTTAGCAATTTCCTTATGATTGTCTACATAGTCTGTCTGTTTCAGAAGTTGAATTGCCTGTGATACAGAAATTCCAAAACTAAGCATGTCTCTGAGGAAGTGGAGGCAAGGGGAAAGGAGAGGACAAAAAGGGAAGCAGCTCAGTCTTCCAAAGGGCTTGGTAATTTGGAAAAGAAAAGCACAAGCAAACAAAGTGACAAAACCTGATGTACTTAAGAGAATTTACCTTTCTAAAAACTTTGTTACATACGGAGAAACAAATACTTAAATTTGTGTTGAAGGGAATGAAAAATCAAATTGTATGAATTCTGTAATACTGGTAATATTTAGATTTCTCTTTAAAAAATACTTAATTAAAATTACTGAATTTTTAAGGGAATGTTGTATTTATGTGCCTTGAAATATTAGTTTGTTGTATGTAGAATCCAAGAAAAATGTTGTATTGAAAAATAATAGATTGCTCATGGCCTTTTGTTCACATTTTTCTCAATGATGAGTATTTATTTTTTGTTTTGTGATTTTGGGTTTTTTCCTTTTATTTTTGCTCTCAGGTTAACCAATACTTCAAGAGAACATTTTTGTTAGATGAGTTCATTCAGAGTTAATTAGAAGGTGGAAAAAGGTCAAGTTCTCCCCTGACATCAGAGAGGAATGAAAGGGGAGATCATGACATACTGATTCTAAAATGTTGCAGGACTTGGGGTGTGATGAGAAGTGGCTGTAGCTTTCAAATGCACCTGAATGAGTTGGTTTTTTTTGAAAGGACTACAGAACAACACTTTTAAATGAACTGGTTCATCAAATACCATGTACATCACAACCTTAAAAAATGCACCAGAAATATCTCTACTGTTTTTCTGAATTCCAGTTTATAACTCTATCACAGTAAAAATCCAGGGTAAAAGTACTTATCTAAGAAATGCTGTATTCAATATTTTCTTAATAAAGATGCACACTTTGAAATCAGTACACTAAGACTGTATATGTATTAGATCTTTGACAGTAAGAACCCAAGTTTGTTTTAACAGCTATATGTAGGTGCATTTTTTTTCCTATTCCTAAAGCTGGAAAGTAGATAAGTACAGAAGAAAATAGCTGATATCAGTGTTACACTTAAGGACTGAAATAATTGATTTCAGTAGTATATAAAATCCATTGTTTTGATTTTGTTTTTTAATTGCATAGAGCTGAAGAAATACCAGCTCACAATTATGGATTACTCTGTATATTCAGGAGCTAAGTCATTTTCCATGTCTCTTCTTCATGTCTAAATGCTATCATCAGCTCAGCCTGATGGTTGATAACTCAAGTCTTAAGTCTGTTTCTTTTGTATCTCTTATCCACTTTTTCCATCAGACAAAGCCAAATGTTACTGTAAAGCTGGAAAAATATAGATGTTTTATGATAGGAAATCTGGCACCAATATGTAGCTCAAAACATCTTATGAAAGGGGTAAGTAGAAGTTATATTCAAGATATTTGGAGGTTTTTTTTCCCCTCAAGGATCTTCTCTGCTACATTTTTCTCTAGATCAAGAGTGGGAAAGAGTTCTGTCAGCATAAACAGAAACTTAGTATTTCGGGGTACGTGTACAAGGTATATTACTTTGAAAGTTTGTATTTTCATGCTATGCCTATTAAAATACTTACCTAATGCTATATGTGGGCCCACATGATTTTTAAAAGCTGAATCTGGAAATCTGGACAAGATTCAGAAATTTCTAAGGAAAATCAAAGGTATGGAACAATCTTCATGTCAAGAATGACTAGACTAGGATCCCTGATCAAGGGGAAAAAGGGTGATTGTGGAGTGTGTGACAGAAGCCTCAAAAATCCTGTTAGTGTTCAGACTGCAGGGTTATCTTTCTATTCAGTGTGTGAAGTAACACACGAAACCTGCAGCTGTCAAATCACAACAAGAGCACCTTTAGCATCCAAGATGTCATGCAGTAATGACATGCTCTAAGTTGTTATGTGGGCGAAAAACATCCTCAACATAAGAAAAGTATTATAGGGCTAATAAGTATTAATGTTACTGTGGATTTGGAAGGATTTGGGGTGTTCAGTTTGCCAGAGAATGTTCTGAGGAAATGTCACTAAGTAAATTTCTAATTCAATCTGGTCTTCCTTAGGAAGTTGCTGTCAGGCACAGGACAGCAGGTGCAGGGATCCAGGATAAACAAAAGGTTTAGCACAGGCTGTTCTTGTGATGGGGAGAGATTTCTATGAAAGAGATGAATCTTTCTTTTATCAAATCTATGATGCTGCAGCAATTACTTCATTTATTAAATTAATTTACAAATAAAGGGAACATTCCAAACATGAAACTAAATAAAGAAAACCAGGGATAATAAGTAGAGGCAAATGAAGTTATAAGGATGTACTAAGAGGCTAAGGAGGAGAAGAGTTGAATGGTATTGTTGGCTGTGAAGGGTGGAAGAAGCCCTGAAAAAAGCCATTGACTCAGCTAGTGAGTAAGAGGCACATGGCAGTGAGTTTAGCAATCACTGCTTGTATGAACAGAGTCTGGATTATTTCTGCATCCACCAGTGATGAAATGGCTCACGTTTGCCTGAAAATGACTGTTCTTTTTAAGAAATGCACTGGTATTTCTAATTTGGTTTTCATTAGTCCTTAGGCACTTTGGCTTCATTGAGAAGCATGCCTGATAAAACAAGGCTGTGAACTACTTGCCTTTAATCACTACAGTTAAATGGACGTTAGAAGGAAAAGAACAGGTTACTTTTCTTGGCTCACTGAATTTCTACAGTATTTTCCAACCTATTTACCATCAGCTAAAATGTCAAAGCCAGATCTATCTGACAAACTGAGGACATCACACTGAAGGAACCAATTTAATTGTTACAAATAAACAAATGGTATAATTCAGTCATTGCAACATACAAGGATGTTTCTTAAAAACAAACAACTCTCCATGTAGGGCACTCTAAAACCAAAATAATTCCAAAAGCTGACTATGACTTGGTATGTTAATGTAATGTTTGCTTCTAGATGTCTCAGATACAGAGGCTGGGTATGATTAAGCAGCTGCCGTTGAAGTGTGGGAAGAAATGATATATAATAGTGACTGAGGTTTTTTCTCAGACTTGGGAGTGGGGGGAAATCCAAGTCAGAAAGTTAATTTTGCTTGTTTAAGCCAATTTTTTTTAAGCTGTCTTAAGTGAATACTTGGAGAAGGTATCTGTATACAGTAATGGGGATTAGCCAACCTACTAAAGACTTTCAGTAGATTTAATAATTTGTTTTGCAGTTCTAAGACTGAGTGTAAACGTGGAGTACCTGTATACTCTGGTTTGGTTTACTACTATTAGGTGCAGAACAGCTGTCAGAGAGCTAGCTGATTTTTTCATGTTTGTATTCATCATTTTATTTTTGCAGAAATACTAACACTTCAGTATGAACCAGCAGAACAATACAGCATTTGAACTATGTAATTAAAACTGTTTTCTTTTAACTTTAGCTAAATCTTCTGAAACTGCTTGTACCATTCGCTCTGTAGCTTTCTTTAAACTGTTTGCTGTCTCTATGGCATGATCCAGAGTAGAACTTAAAACCTGTTGGAAATAATAAAATATACCTTGTTAATAGTGAAGGCAAATGTATACATGGGTACTGGAAAAAAGTGCTTTTTGAAGGTTTTATCCATGATTTTCACTCTGCATACATGTTGGGAAGTAAAAATTGAGTCACGTGATAGACTGCTCTAGGATTCAAGTTGGAAATGTTTGTTAATTATTTCTCTCTTTGACTGTGTATTCATTTGAACTGAGGGATATTGACATCCTTCTAATGTGTCAGCTTCAGTGTGGTGCATGTTTTTGGTACTGAGAAGGCTTTCTTGAGGTTTGATAGTGGTTTGTCTAGCTAGGCTTTGTTTCAGTATATGAAACACAGTTCTAGAGACAAGATCCAGTGCTATTTTTTGTACTATTTCACCATTTATACAGGGTCTAAGTTGCACAACAAGCCTGTGTGAAGTAATATGCCAACATATAAGCCAAAATGCTTGTGGTTTGAACTCCCTCTTGTCTTACCCCCAAATGCACTACACATGCTTAGATTGTAGTAATCAGCTTGCTAAGAGTGGGATGTTGGTAATCCTTTCAAAAAAGTTGTATGGTTTTTAGTTTTCACTCAAAAGTCTTACATTTGCATAGGAATCATTGGCATTTCTGTTTCTGATATTGATTGCAGATTTTCTTTGGGCAGATTTCTTACTGGGTACATATTGGTGTGAAAGGATGATTGTATCATATGTTCTTGAACAGCAGGTTTTGGCAGCCTCAAAGGATTTCCTAAAGATAAGATGCATAGAATAAAATACAATTTAAGTAAGAAAAAGAACATCTAAACTATGAATTGCATATATGATAGCACTCTGTTGCAATTTTAGGGTGAGTAGAATTTTCCATTGAATTGTAAAACACAGTCCATAGTTATGTGTGTTCTATCTGTATTGCAATAAGACAGAAAGGGTTCTAGGCTGCAGAGTAAGGAGATTTCTCATAATAGCAGCACTCTGCTACTACTGTAACTTTCTTTCACTCTGTTCTGTGCCATTGATTCTGAAGTGCAGCTGCTGTACTTCCAGGCAATTACTGCTATTGAGTAAAGCTGTCAAAAAAATACCGTGAAAAAACATCTTTGCATTTCAGTCTAGTCTGTGCTACTGTTAGGAATCCATTTTATTTGTCTCACATTGTAATTTAATGTTAACAACAATTAAAAGTAGTACTGTTACTTATAGAGAAATAGTTGGTAGCAAGCAGAGCTGCATCCTAATAATACAGGCCTGCTTTTGAATCTTTGAGTAGGAACATCCTCCTTAAGTCAATCTTTTTTCAT